>BQNB010008656.1:73413-89249 GCA_026074375.1 Tanacetum coccineum
TACTTCTTTACTGTTTTATAAATCTTTTTGGGGGAGATACATGCTTGTCTTATACAAATTAAACACAAGTGATCTTTGATATGTGATATGGTTCCATTACTGTGAGTTCATAGCCTCGCTTTTAAATCTTCTAAAGTTTCATAAACCCGCAAGAAGGATACATGCTATAAACCATGAATACAAGTGTTTTCTAAATGTATGTTATTCTGATATATTATTGCCTAAGTTACCTCCATTTTCCATAAAGCACCCACACTATCTTTGGGTAGAGGCTCCCACAATATCTTTGGGTAGAGGCACCCGCATGGAAGTATATCTTTGGGTAGAGGCTATAACATTCCGTATTTTCAGGTCATTTTCGACGTCATCTATTTTACGAGTTTCCGTGAGTGAGTGTCGACATTTAACATTTTATTTGTCGGTAATAAATATTTTCGTATTTATTATGAAAATTTTGGAAAAGATTGGGTTACTTTTATTTTTTTTATTACGTTCCGCGAGTCGACATTTGACCGCGCGTTCGTTAATCGTTTCGAGCATCGTAAAAATTTACGACATGTCTCGCTATTATTCTTATGATCATAAAATATCATTTTATGAACCGTGTCATCTTTGTTCCTCAACCTTGGTCATAGCTCGTGTTTAATTAACAAGATATTTATAAGATATTTATTAGATATTTATCTAAAATATCTTTTAGATATTTTCCTTTAACTTAACCCTAGTTAACTTAACTAGAGTTTCTTAACCTTAGTTAAGCCCTATATAAAGGCTTAACTAGTAAGAAAAACATACAAAACACATTCCTAAGGTGTAAAACACAAAAATCTCTCCCATTTCTCTCTATACATGCCACGGCTCAAGAACACCCCTTTACACAATCCATACAAATTTTTCTACCACTTATACAAGCATACACACATCATTCCTAAGACCTTCTAAGGTGTTTACAAGCATTGGTTAACCATTTGCAAGTATTGGAGCAAAGATTGGAAGATTATGGTTTCAAACCTAATCTAGGGTTTCCATTGGTGCAAGCTTGTGTTTTTGATCTAACCAAGGGTTTGGATTTGTTTGGTCATCATACTACATATCATCAAGGGTAACTAAGACTCTTTATGTATTCATACTTATGATTTTATGTGTTCATATGTTTTATTTAGCTAAATCACCATTTAGGGTTTCTTTAATGGGTTTTGATTAAAAGTGAGATTAGAACACTTGTTATCTTGAAATCTTGGACAAAACATGACCTAATGGACCTAATATATGTAAGACATAAGATATTAAGGGTTCTAATGGGTTTGTAACAAAGTGGTAAAGCTAAAAAGTCCTAAAAACAAGTTTTAAACACATTTTGAGAAAAATATCTTAAGGGGCTGTTTGTAATTCTTGATAATTCGAAATACATATATTGTTTTAATGATTATATAAAATACAACATGTCACAAGGAACGAGAGGTTCATAAAGAAACTCGAAAAACCGATCAATAACGAAGAAGGATACTCCATTTACTAGTTTGTACGATAGTTAATACTTTTTATAAAACAATTTTTAAAAAAAAATGTACAATTCAAACAGAAACTTATACTTTATAAACATCAATAATATGATAAAACTTTCAATTACGAGAACGTGTTCGAAAGAATCGCTAAAAACGGAGCTATAACGAATAAGATACGACAAAAACGGGTTTTACGTATAAAAACGATTATATAGCTGTTATGAACAGTAAAAACACTATTCATCACAGAATCTCAAAAACCTAAGAATGTGAATTTATGATCACTCGTCTTGATACGAAAGCGTGGGCGTAAGAAACGCGAGAAACGGGCTTAAAACGACAAAGTTATGTCATTTTTACTAAAGGCGTGATTATAAACGTTTTTACTTTATAATTACGATTTCACTTAAACAAATAGATGGTGATATAGCTATATAGATTATATATGTTATTTATAATTAGTTTAGACTTTATAAATATTATTTTTATCGAAGTCGATTAAACCATTTAACGATTATACGGAGATAAATACCATGGTATTTAATATATTAAAACATATTTGAACTTAATTTCACAAACTCATATAGATGGTGATGTAGCTATATAGATATATATGTGTTATAGTTACCAAAGTGCTATATTACTAGGGAATTTCATAATGAGGCCTCTTCGGATGGCGTATTGACGAGTTGTTGGATTTACGATTTAAAGTATCCTAGCTCCTCGTTACGGCCATGTCATGACTTCTTTATTTATGTTAGCCCAAACGATAGCTACAGATATTACAAACTATAAGATTATATTCATTGTTATTAATTAAAGTACTTGGTACTTTTATCGACCCATAGTTACTTAGGTGCTTTCGGATATTTCGGTGATAAATTTTCTTGCCTTTTTACCTGATTATTTCTCACTTCACTCCTAGGTGTGAATTCATAGCCTCGCTTTTACTTTATTTTCATGCTTTATAAACCCGCGAGGGGGATACCTATGCTCATATTGTTTTTAATATACACAAGACTTTTAAAAACCGATATTGTCAATGGTTCGTAGTCTCGCAGTTCTATGTTTTATAAACCCGCGAGGGGAATACATGCTCGTTTACAAACTTGTATATTTTACTACAGTACAATTACCTTTCAATACTTTGTGAGTTCATAGCCCCCTTTTTACTACTTAATTGTTTTACAAACTCTAAGGGTGATATTACATTGCTTATTTACTTTATTGGACACAGTGTTTTTTCTCAATGTTTTCAAAGTGTTTTAAATGTTTGCTATCCAGAATCACTGCATGAATATTATTGCCTAAGTTTAAACTATTGCAATTAAGTCCCTACTATATCATGGACACAGTCTATTCTATTCGTTGTGGAGCGAGTGTTGTGGATAAGATTCTACAAACATTAATTTTGTTTATTATTCTTTAAAATTTTAGGGGACTGACAATCCACCTGGAATTTCTGGTCACTCAAGTTGACCATGGTGCATTTAACATTGAGTACTAATTTTAGGTTGTTGGCAAACTTCTATACATTTGAGGCACAAACTAGTTAAGGTTTCGGGGTCATCGCAGCTTAGTGCAAATAATACAAAGTGTTGGAATGATTGAATGTGTTTTCTGTGTCTACCTTACTATTTTGGACATATGGTATTAACGTAAATAAACCTAATTTAAGTCTTGCCTTTTAAAAATTACTTGTTTTGGACTTCGGAATAGTACTTAAGTCCACATTTACTTCGATTCTTGTGGTCAACTTACTAGTAAATTACTAGATTTTTTTATCACTACTTGGATTTCGGAAATAACACTTTGAAATACTGTAACGCTACTTTTCTTACAAAGACATTTCTTAAATTATTTCAACACTGCTTTTACTTAAACCTATGAATTCACCAACTTTATGTTGACCGTTTTTGCATGTTTTTCTCAGGTTATTATTTGCTAGTGGAGCATTGGGAGCATTCGAGTCGCGCGGATATATTTTTGAACGCTTAATAATTTGAGTACCATTAAATAATTTGTAAACTCTGATTTTATATAACAAATGTGAATTTATTTAAACGTATCTTTTGAGGTCGTTTTCCGTGACTTGTGTTTTGTGCCCTGAAGTAGCACCCCAATGTTACCATTCCGCTGCGTTGTCCTGATTTTTGGGGGGTGTTACAGATGGTATCAGGAGTGAAGTCATAGAGATCTAGGTCCCGTTTTCAAAACTAGGACTATGACCATGTTTTTCAAAAATTTTGAGTCTTTCCTTGGTTTTATACGATATTAGTGCGCGCTTGCTCCAAGGTAACTTATTTGCTTCTTTTGCATCCTTACTACTATTTACATGGATATTGAGTTATTTAATATAGTCTATGATTTTCGTTTCTCTTACGTCTATCATATGTCGTCTTAATAATTACCTTTTATCGGTCTGATATATAAAATATTAAATCTTTATGATTTTTATGTACTTCTGATTTCTCATTTTTACTATCCTTAAGCGTCAAATATGGTATTATATATGGAACCTATACTATATGGGATAATTTCTTCTTGATATCTTACGATTAACTTCGATCATTTACGCGACTTTTCTTTATTCCCTTTTGATGATATAAAAAATTCGGCATATTTTGTAAATTCTACTAGTTACTTTACCATTCGACTCTGAGTTGGAACACTCTTCTTATGATTTGATCTACAAATGTTGTTTCGTAATCCATCTTTTGAAGACTTTCAGTTGATGGGAGTACGTTAATTAACTTGTCACCTCATCCGTATCACTTTGGAGCACCTACCTTTAGAACACGACTTTTTACGTTCATTTTATTGATTGAATAATTCTTTACGTTCATTTTCGTTGACTACTTCTGCATTTGTTCGGATATTCTTGATATTGTTTTGACCTATCTCTGTACAAACAATCTCGATGTACCTTTAGACCATTTTGTGTCACTATGAGCTCAACTTCTCGTTTACTTTAACCTGGACTATTCATTTGTTATAAAAACTATTTGATACATTTCCTTACATCACATATTTTTGACGAAATTGAGCATTACATCATTGGACCTCATATATACATAGATTAATCACCTATGTATATTTGGTGCTTAGACTGATTACCTATGCATTCAGTGGAAATGACCTGTCATACTGAGAGTAATAATCTTAATACTAACCTCTTCATCAACACAATTTCGGATGAAATTCGCATCTTTCTCCAAAACCCGTTCCTTCGTCAAGTGTCGCATCACTTGAGCCTGAGGACAAGGCTCATTTAAGGGGAAGGACCTGTAAATTCCGTAATTTCAGGTCATTTTCGGAGTCATCTATTTTCGAGTCTCGTGAGTGTGTGTCGACATTTAACATTTTATTTTGTCGTTAATAATATTTTGTATTTATTATTGAAAATTTTGAAAAAGATTAGGGTTACTTTTATATTTTTTTGACGTTCCGCGAGTCGAACTATTTGATCGCGCATTCGTTAATCGTTTCGAGCATAGTAAAAATTTTGGCCGTGTCATCGTTATTATTCTTATGATCTAAAATATCTTTTTATGAACCGTGTCATCTTTGTTCCTCAACCTGGTCATAGCTCGCGTTTAATTTAACAAGATTTTATAAGTTATTTATTAAGGGGGTGGAAATTTCTTTATAAGATTTGTATTAGTATTATCTAAAATATCTTTAGATATTTTTCTTTAATCTTAAACCTAGTTAACTTAACTAGAGTTTCTTAACCCTTAGTAAGCCCTATTAAAGGCTTAATAGTAATGAAAATACATTCAAAACACATTCCTAAGGTCGTAAAAACACAAAATCTCTCTCATTTCTTATTCATTTATCACGGCTCAAAACCTCTCCATAACACAATCCATACTGTGATTTTCTAGATCAAATACAAGAGTTCTTACATCTTTTTAAGGTGTTTCTAAGAAGATACGATGGGTTGATTTCTCGTTCGAAGCATTTAAGTAAAGTTTTGCAATGAGTCGGTTTAAAAAGATTTAAGGGTTTTTCTAAGTGTTATAATCTGGGTTTGAAATCCATAAAAAATGGTTAGATCATTTGTTCGTCTTCTTTCATCCTTCCTAAGGGTGTCTAATTACCTTTATAATTTTCTTTTCATGATTTATGTGTTCGTTTGTTTTATTTAGCTAAATACACCATTTAGGGTTTCTTTAATGGGTTTTGCATTAAAAGTGAGATTAGAACACTTGTTACTTGTAATCTTGGACTAAACGTGACCCATATTGACATAATATTGTAAGTCATAATATATTAAGGAGTTCTATTGGGTTTGTAACAAAGTGGTTAAAGCTTTCAAAAAGTTCTAAAAACTGTTTTAAACATTTTGAGAAAAATATTCTTATGGGGGCTGTTTGTATTTCGTAAATTTACAATATATGTTTTATGATTTTATAAAATACTACATGTCACTAGAGATTGAGGGGTCATAAAGAATCGAAAAAAACCGTATTTATAACGAAGAAGTTAACATTTACAAGTTTACGATTGTTAATACTTTTATATAATAATTTTAAAATAAGTACTATTCTTTACATGAATCTTTACTTATAACATCAATAATATGATAAAACTGTTTCTATTACAAGAACGTGCTCGGAAAGCAATCACTAAAATCGGAGTTTAAATACGAATAAGTTAGGACGATTTTACGATTTAAGCTAATTAAATGTATATAAATTTATTACTATTCATGAATAGTAAATGTGTAATATTCATAAGCAGATTTTAACTTTTTAAATATACGATTATTTTGATTACATCTTTCAAAATTCGAACGCCGGGGAACGAAGGAAGTTCACAAGGGTTTTTAAACGAGAAAGTCTACACACTATTATATAACACATGTTGCACTTTTTCCTGAGGTGTAGTGTTGGTTCGTTTTTAATAAAAATTTTTGCAAAACTTTATGGAATCTTTTAAATAATATTTATATAATTAGTTTAGACTTTTTTAAATATTATTTTACAAAGGCGTTTAAACCATTTAAGATTTACGGTGTTAACATACATGGTATTTTATTATCATAACAATTTGAACTATTTTCCAACACAATAGATGTGAATGTAGCTATATAGATATATATATGTGTATATAGTTACCAAAGTGATTTATTACTAGGGAATTTCTTAATGAGGCTTCTTCGGATGGCGTATTGTCGAGTTGTTGGATTTACGATTTAAAAGTTCCTGATTCCTCGTACGTCTTAATCTGACCTCTTTAATTATGATAGCCCGAACGATAGTACGATATAACAACTATTAGTTTCATATTCAATGTTATTAATTTAAAGTTTGGTACTTATACGTACAATATTTACTTAGGTTGCTTTCGGTTATTTCTGTGATACATTTTCTGCCTTTTACCTGATTATTTTCATCACTTCACTCCTAAGGTGAGATTCATAGCCTCGCTTTTTACTTTATTTTTTTTTTTTTTTTTTACATGCTGATTTACCGCGAGGGGGATACATGCTCAATTGTTTTTAATATACACAAGTACTTAAAACCGATATTGTGAGTTCATAGTCTCGCATTTCAATCTTTTTAATGTTTTATAAACCCGCGAGGGGAATACATGCTCGTTTACAAACTTGTATATTTTACTACAGTACAATTACCTTTTAATACTTTGTGAGTTCATAGCCCCCTTTTTACTACGATTGTTTTACAAATCTCTAGGGGTGAATTTACATTGCTTATTTTACTTTTGGGACACAAGTGTTTTTCTAAGTGTTTCAAAGTGTTTATAAACTGTATGCTATCCTGTTATGCCTGAAATTTTTTGTCTATGTTACCATATGCCAATTAAGTCCTACTATATCATGAACCGTCAATTGCTATTGTAGTGAGCGGAGTGTTGTGGATAGATTTATCGGAATGGACAATCCCACTGAATTTCTGGTCACAAGTTGACCATGGTGCATTTAACATTGAGAATACTTTAGGTTGTTGGGCAAAGCATCCTATACTTTTGAGGCACAAACTAGTTAAGCTTGAGGTCATGAGCTTTGTGCACTATAATACAAAGGTGTGGGACATGATGATGTGTTTCTCTTGTCTACCTTAATTTTTTGGACTATGGATTACGTACATAGTTGCATATTACCTTGTTTTGGACTTCGGAATTCGTACTTAGTCTCCCTTTTACTTCGAACGGTGGTCCACGATGAACATTCTAGATTTATTTAAATCACTACTTGATTTCGAAATTCACTAATTTGAAATTCTGTAACGTCTACTTTTATTACAAAGACATTTCTTAAATTTTTTCAACAACTGCTTTTCTTAAACCTATGATTTCCACCAACTTTATGTGAGTTTTTGCTTGTTTTTTCAGGTTATTTTTTTGCTAGTGGAGCATTGGGAGCATTGAGTGCGCGGATATACCTTTTTGAAAGCTTAATAATTTAGAGATACCATTAAAAAAATTGTAAACTCTGATTTTAATATAACGAATGTGAAATTTATTTAAACGTCTCTTTTGAGGTCGTTTTCCGTGAATGTTCATACTGATCATCATTTAGTATTTTAGAGGTTATCAATGAATTGTTTTTCATTTGTATGTTTTTGAATGTTCATACTGATCATCATTTAAGAATTCATCAGTTTGAAACAGATGATCATTTTGAACATTGTGATCAATTTGATCATCTTGACCATTTTGGTCAGATGAGATTTAGCTTTTGTAAAAGTTGATTTATCCTCCTATAAAGTTTTATGAAGGAACTTCAGTTGTTAAAAGCATCAATATCCATGCTGTGGAGCGTGAACCTTTCTTTTCTCATTAATCTAAACAATATATTTAGCATTACAGATTTGACTGAAGCTAAAGAGATTGTAGATTAGACTTTTTTTCAACTGTTTCTCTTATGAAAACTATACCATAGTTTTACATAACCATGACCTTAAGTAATGTATGTAGAGTCATCTCCATACATTACTTCAGGTCCTGGTACTTCCCATATTTGTGCAAGAAACCTTTGATTTAAATTCTTTGTCGCTTTGTGCATTTATTGTTTGAAAGCTAGAAGGGTTTCCTTATGTTACATTGCACAAATAGAAAAAAATGGCTAGTTTTGTTTAGAGACCCACCTTTTAGTGGGAGTCTTTGATCTTTGAACATTTGATGATACAATCTTTTTTGCTCCAACTTTCTTAGCTTGGAGATCTTCCCCCTCCTAAACCACTCATTGTGATATGAACATTGCTACCACATGTTTCATAATTTTTTGTTATATGCTGAGGGTTTTAGGTCATTCCCCTTGTAGAGAAATAATCCTATTATGACTATGAGTATCATGATCATAACTTCCACATAACTCACATATGGAATAGTATACACAGTCATCAGATTGATGATCATTGTACCCACAATATATGCAGGAAGGAAAGGGTATTGCTGGTCTAGAGGGTTTGGATCTTGAAGAAGATTTACCTTGACCAGTGAGATGCTGAGTAGTCTTTATGGAAGACATAAATTCAGAATGATCACATGTTCAGTGATCATTTCTCTTGAATCTTTTGCAAAACAAAATCTGAAAACAATTCTTAGAGAGATGATTGTTTTGTCCATAAAGTTTACAACTTATTTTAAATAGAGTTTTGTATCTGTTTTGAAGTGAATTGTGAGGAAACTGTTAAGACTGGTAGTTTTCGGAATAAGATGACTTGTTTTTGTTGAGTTGTAATTTTAGATCATTGAGTTCTTTCATCATAGTAGCTAAGGGAGGGTCATCTTCAATTTTCACATTTTTTAACTTACCAGCAGGAGCTGAATAAGTTTTTGAAGCTGAAGTACCTTTTCTGTTATCCTTAGCAGGGGCTGAGGAAAGTTCCTTTAATGTGACACCTTTTAAGGTTTCATCTTTGAATGTGTAATTTAACTTCAAAATTGATTTGATAGTCTTTTGGCACAAAACTGGAGGTATCTTTAATGAGTTAGTCAATTCCCAAGATTTTCTTCTTTTGAGAGGAAATTTGTTCACTGATACACTGATTTACTTTATTATAACTATTTAGCCATGTTTCAATAATAGGTTAGCTCTTTCAGTTTATTTCTTAAGTGTTGATTCTTTTTGAGAATCTCAATGTTTACATGTTGCATGGTAAGAAGATCAAGTTTTGTTTGTTTTAATATCAAAAGCTGTTCTTTGCGTGTAAATATTTCTATTTTTTGATAGAAGATTGTTTCTTTGTTCTTCAACATAGTCTAGATCAATACACAAATAATCTAGAAAGGAATTTCTATCATCATTATCTTCCATTTCAAGAAGAGTGTGTACCTTTTGTTTAGAGATCTTGACTCATTCACCATTGCTGGCACTTTCTTTGCCAACATAAACTCTTTCTTCATTTGCATGTGCCATGAGAGCTTTGACTTCAATTTCTTCATTGTTATCTGATGAGACTTCTTCTTCATCTACATTAATATTTTTCACAATAAGACCCTTGGTTTTGCCTAAAGCATGAATTGGGAGAGAAACACATATAATTTTTGGAGGGCTAGTTAGCTTTGAATTGTTGTATTTGGCTTCAAAGTCTTTTGTATGCCTCAGTTCAGGTTTGTGTTCTGAAGAATGGAGAGGTTTTGGTTGAAAAGATGACTAATATGAAGGAACTTATGTTTTTGAGAAACAATCTCTAGCCAAATGACCATTCCTGCCACATTTGTGGCATTTAGTTTGATCAGTTGCTTTTGCATCACTGAACCTTTGAGCACCTTTTTTGTAGAATCTTTTAGATTTGGCCAAAAGAGTTCTTGCTTGGTATTCTTCTTCAAGGTCATTCATGTACTCTTGACTGCTTCTTGTATCCTCTTCATCATCAAGACTATACTGAATGTCTTGGACAATATAAAAATGCTAATTAACTTTGGGGTAAATTTTACGGTTGAGTTTTACGAGCTTTTAAGTGATTTCCACACGAAAAGAAAGACCCGAGACCCCATGGTTAAGGGGACAAGATGGCTTAATTTTAGCTAATATGTCCCAAGGTGTGTACACTTATATTCCTTTTCTCCTCATTTCTACTCATTCTTATCATTTTCAAAAAAATCAAAAACACACACACTTTGTGTGTGTGTATATCCGGCCGAACTCCACACAAACAAGAAACACATAAATTTTTAAAGATTGATCAAGAAAACATGAAGACAAATATTTGGGGTTGATTCTAGTGTTTGGTTATTCATTTAAACAACGTTTGGGTTGTCCGGTTCGTGTCGAAATCTACAAATTTGAAGATTTTCTTGTAAGTTTTCAAATTTAAATTTCGTTCGTCCTTTTTTATTTATTTTGATGCATAGATGTTAGTTGTACAAGTTGATCGTTGTGAAAATCGATTTTTAGAAGCGAAATGAATAAAAAAAGGTGCGTTTGGTTCGTGAATAGTAAAAAGAAAAATGGGGTTTTTTGTAGTTTTGATGTTGTGGTCGTGATGGTTGAATAATATATGATGCTAGAATGCTTATTTTTGATAAGTAGCTTGTGTAGCTTATTCGCGCTTATTTTAAGCTATTTCTTGGCTTATTTGAGCTTATATGCCACGTGTACTTTCCCAAGATCACTAGGAAAGAGATTTTGATTATTTTCGTGTTATGGCGTATGTTGTGGATTATTTTTAAGGCTTATGGTAGTAACGAAATGCGATAAGTAGCTTTATAGCTTATTTTCAAGCTTAATATACGTAGTATGGAGGTTATGGACTCACGGCCCAATAAGTCCATTTAAGCCATGGCTTAATGGAGGGGCTCATTGTGGTCCGGATTATTTTCTACTAATAAGTATGAGCTTATATATGTAAATGGGCCTTGGTTTTGGGCTTGGATCGTATTTTGGACTTATAAATACTATAATGGATCCTTGTTGGGCCTTAAGCCCCAATAAGCGATATTTAGTAGTTATGAAAACTTTGTCGGACTTTTGAAAGTGAAAATGTATTTACGAAGTGATATTGAATGATATTTTGGAGGAAAAGTGTTGGTAAGTGTTAAAGATTGAGATTTTTGGAATTTTGTCGAAAAGTGTCGAATTTGTGAAAATTTATGAAAATAAGGATTGAAACCTTGGAAAACGTTGTATGAGCGTACGAGTCATGTCGAAATTTCGTAAAAAGTTTATACTTAGAAATTTTCTTAAAAACATGATTTTTGATTTTAAATAATAAAATAATATTTAATTATTTTATTTATTTAATAAATTCACTAAAAGACGAAAAATATAATTTTTCTCAAAACTTCTCTAATGTGTTTATTATGAGTAAACATTTCATTTTCAACCGTATAATGATTATTTTGAAGTGTCTAAGGTGTACCGAATGGACTTGTCGAGATATATTTATAATTAATAATTATAAATATTTATTATATTACTTATCTATTTACGTTAAATAGTATAAGTATGTATTATCAGAGAATGATATTGATATGATTATGGAGCTAAGTCGTCAACCATCACACCACTAAAAACTGTTTTGGGAAATTGTACAACGTGTCTAAACTCTATGCATCAAACGTAAAGATTGTTTTGGAATTAGATGATTAAATTGGGACATTAACTAGACTAGGTCGTGTGCGAACGTCGTTGCATTTGCTTGTGTGATTGAGATTGGGTAGCTAAAGACTTGCTTAAGGTGATTTCTCGTAGCCCCACCTTTTACTGGTTTTTCCGTTAGGGGAAAATGATACCCAAATGTGTTTTGAAATGTTTTGAATTGATCTATGCGAAATGTGGTTTTGTTTTTTGGACAAGTTATGTACTTATAACTGCTATGTGAATATTATGTGATGCATGATTGTTTGGATCGGAAGGGTACGCCTACCCGGTGTTTGTGAGATTATTGGATCGGATGGGCACGCCTACCCAGTATTTGTGTGATTATTGGAGCGGATGGGTACGCCTACCCAGGTTTGTGTGTGGTCCTGCCCTAATTTTAGTGCTCCAGCTGGTAGGCCCTTTAGGTGAGTAAGTGACATATGGTTATTGGTTAGCGGTGATGCTAGAGTTGTTTGCATATATTCACTGTCATATAGCACAATTGTCCACTGTTGAAGTATTGGCACAGCTTTTGGGTTTAAAGTCAAACCTACGAGCTCACTAACATTATTGTTGACGTTTTCGAGTATCATTTTCAGGTGAAGTAAAAGAGGAATAGTTTGGTGATTGATAGCAGACTTAGAAGTATCCCGAGTGGAATTTCGTTTGAAGTCTTGCTTGCTTGTTATTTTGATTTTAGTTTTGGATGTTATGGGATAAGTTTGGATTTTCGTCCCCTGTGAGGGCATTGAAATAATTGTAAGAGATTGTGGATTTTAGTAGCGATTTGGGATATCACTTGAGTTTGTTCAAGGTTTATGGTCTTCATAGACTTGGAGTTTATGCAATGTAGTTTTCTCTATTTTGTATCTTGTGTTATGATTGATCATTATGTTGCATTCCCTAGTTTCCGCCATTGTCGAGGTGTGATAGATTGGTATCAGAGCCAAGGTTATAAAGAACTAGGTGGATTGGCCTAGACTATAACCTAAGATCCGTCGTTTAGTCGCGTATAGGATCTATGTGCGCGGTGTTCCGCTTTTATGTGCCTTTGTGTGTTCATGGTTTGGTGCCTTAGTTATGTCAGTCATTGAAATGGGTGGGCTCAATATTGAATATGAATGGGAAAGGATGCGAATATAAGTACGGTGGCCAACGTAATTATAAGCGTATCACAACTCACTCATACTTGGTATTGTGGTTCACACAAATCGATGTTGACACCGTAGGGTGGTGTTATGTGTATATCGGTATATATAGTAAGATATTCTATATATTAGTCTTTCCACTTACCTAACGTTGCCCATGTTCTCCTTAGTGTGGATAATGCCGCCAAGGGTGAAGACCCGAAGTGCTGGCCGGCCTGTTGCCGAATCATTAGGAGGGGGAACGGGTGAACGGATTGGTAGAGGTGGAAGGGGGTAGAAGACCTAGGGAAGGTAATGATGAGCGTGTTGATAAATTGAATGGTCAAGGAAATGACCAGGGTACGGGAGCTAATGAGGGTGTAGAGGGAGTCAATGGGAATGTAGAGAGAGCCAATGGGGGTGCACCCGACTTCTCAACGATCATTGCCCAACAATTGCAGAACCTCTTACCCGCCATGTTGGCTCAGGTTAGTAACCGAGGAAATGTTGGAAATCAAAATGGTAATGTGGTTAATGAGAATGTTTAGGAAAATGTGGGAAATGTATTAGTAAATAGAAACCGGGTAGGTTATTCATATAAGGAGTTCTTAGCTTGTAACCCTAAGGAATATGATGGTAAGGGAGGTGTTGTAGCTCTTACTAGTTGGATTGAGAAAATGGAATCTGTGCATGATATGAGTGGTTGTAGTATTGACCAAAAAGTGAAATACACTGCTGGTTCATTTGTGGGTAAGGCTTTAATATGGCGGAACTCTCAAATCTGTACGCTAAGCCGTGAAGTTGCTGTTAGTATGTCATGGAATAACTTTAAGTTTATGATGATACAAGAGTTTTGTCCTAGTCATGAGATGCAAAAGTTAGAATCTGAGTAGTGGAATCACGCCATGGACGTGGCAGGCCATCTTGCATATACTGATAGGTTTCATGAGTTGGCGAGGTTAGTTCCTCATTTGGTAACTCCTGAGAGTAGGATGATTGAGAGGTATGTGTATGGCCTTGCTCCACAGATCCGTGGGATGGTGGCAGCAACAGAGCTAAAGACTATATAAAAGGCGATGCAAATTTCTGGTGCACTGACCGATAAGGCTGTGAGAAATGGATCAATTAAGAAAGTTGAGAAGAGAGGAAATGTAGGAGAACCTAGCAAGGATAGGAGTGAAAGAGATGATAATAAGAGGACTAGGACTGTGAATGATTTTGCTACTGCTGTAAACCCTGTAGGAAGAGAGAATATAGGTACTTGGCCCAAGTGTACCACCTGCAACTCCTACCATGCACCCAGTAGACCTTGTCGCACATGCTTTAACTGTAACTGCCCGGGTCATTTGGCAAGGGATTGTAGAGGTGTGTCGAGGAATGTGAATCCTGTCAATGCTAGAAACCTAACTGTTAGAGCATATTATAAGTGTGGTAGTACCGACCATGTCAGGCCAGCTTGTCCTAGATTGAATAGGGCACAAGGCCTGGAAGAAAATCGTCCAAATCAAGTTGCTGCTAATAAAGGGGGGTCAGGATCATAGAAACCAAGGGAACCATGCTAGGGGTAGGGTATTCATGTTGGGAGCAGAGGAAGCTCGCCAGGATCTAAACATTGTGACGGGTACGTTTACTTTGAACAATCATTTTGTCACTACCTTATTTGACTCTGGTGATGACTATAGTTTTGTTTCCACAACTTTCTTACCTCTGTTAGGCTTAGAGCCCGGCAACTTAGGTTTCAGATATGAGATTAAGATAGCTAGCAGGTAGCTAGTAGAGATTGATAAGGTTATTAAGGGTTGCAAACTTGAAATCGAGGGTCACGTCTTTGACATCGATTTGATACCTTTTGGACATGGGAGTTTTGATGTGATTATAGGTATGGAATGGTTGTCTAATAATAAGGCTGAAATAATTTTCCATGAGAAGGTAGTGAGGATACCACTATCAGATGGCAACGTGCTTAGAGTAGTAGAAGAGAGACCAGATGAGAAATCGAGATTGTTAATGAGTGCTAAGGCTAGTGATAAGAAACAAGAAGAGATTTTTGTGGTTAGAGATTTTCCTGACGTATTTCTGGATAACCTATCTGGACTACCGCCTATTTGGGAAATTGAGTTTCGGATTGAGTTAATCCCTGGAGCAACGCCGGTAGCAAAGTCTCCTTATCGTTTGGCACCTTCTGAATTGGAGGAGTTGTCTGGACAACTCAAGGAACTCCAAGACAAAGGTTTCATTCGACCAAGTTCGTCGCCTTAGGGAGCGTCGGTGTTGTTCGTTAAGAAAAAGGATGGTTCTTTTAGGATGTGCAACGATTATAGAGAATTGAACAAGTTGACTATTAAGAATCGTTATCCACTTCCTAGAATTGATGATCTATTTGATCAACTGCAAGGGTCGCAGTTTTTCTCGAAGATAGATCTTAGGTCTGGATACCATCAGCTGAGAGTGCATGAGGATGACATACCAAAGACTGCGTTTAGAACTCGTTATGGACATTTCAAGTTCACTGTAATGCCCTTTGGTCTGACTAATGCACCAGCAATATTTATGGATTTGATGAATAGAGTTTGTAGGTCGTATCTTGATAAGTTTGTGATAGTGTTTATAGACGATATCTTAATCTACTCTAAGACTCAAGAGGAGCAT
>BQNB010008657.1:1607-89248 GCA_026074375.1 Tanacetum coccineum
ACCCCATGAGTGTGAGCTGCTCAAAAATAGTAGCATTGGGTAGACAACCATTACCTTCAGCATCTTCCAGTTGAAGATCTCTCCTTATAGTGGATTTATATTGACCACTTTCTTCTTATCCACTAGGGCTTGCAATTGTACTTCTTCATTAACTATTTTTGCTTTGACAGTATCCCAGAACTGTTTAATACATGAACAATAGACTGTAGGATTAACAGTTAAAGCATATTTGATAGGGTTCAATTGCTACACCTTCTTCATCAAAAATAACTTCCATAAGCTCTTTCAGCTTAGCTTCTTCTTGATCATCATCTATCTTTTGCTTCTTAGCCTTTTCTTGATCTAGCTCATCACCTGCTCTTTTAGAACTACTCTCTTGTTCTATCTCTGCTTCATCTTTCTTTGAGCTTTCTCTCACCAACTTAGTATCCATATCAACAAACATGTTTACCCTTATTATGGCTTTATCAAATAACTTCTGAATTTTTACAAATGACTTGTTCTTCAATTGACTCTGCTTATAACCAGCCATGTTTTTCAAATAAGTTGACATTGTACTTTTCTTTTGGTGCTTTAGTTGGTGGCTTGTTCCTCTTTTCTTGAGATCTTAATGCTGCAAAGTGTTTCTTTCTCTTCTCTAAGAGTTCTAAAAACAATCTAGCCTTCTCTTTATCTGTCAATTCTTCTTGCTCTCTTGCTTGCAATCTTTCAGCCAATAACCTATCATCATCCATCATTGCTTGTGTGTTATCCCATGATTCAATTAAAGCTATGTTGGCTTCTTCTTCCTTTTGTCTTGCAAGCCTTTCTTCTTCTTCTTCTTCCAATTTAACTTGTAATTGAGCTTGAAGATTTAGAGCAACCTCTTAATCATACATAATCTGATCCTTCTTCTTCAAAGGCTTCTTAGGTTCTATCATCTTTTCTTTACCCTTATCCTTTGAACCTTGACCCTTAACCTGTGATGGTTGTTGAGAATAAATTGTTGGAGTTGATTCACTTGGATCTTGCATAACAATCCCTTTTGCCTTGGGTTTTGCACTCTTTATCTCTATAAGTGTTTGAGCCAAAGTTATTTCAACTTCATCAGCAATAGTTGTTGTAGCAGTTGTTGTTGTAGTGGTAGCAGCATTAACCACAGGCTCTTCAATTTCTACAAACACCTCATCACCATGAAGATCATGTACTTCAAACATATCAGGATCAGTATCAACATGAGTACTATCCAATGTGATGTCTTCATCAGCATCAATATCAAGAATTTTCCTCCCCTATTTGGATGCATCCTCTTGATCACCCAAATTAGCTTCATCATCTGAGGAAATAACTTTAGCACTTAGACCAACCTTGTACAATCTTCTAAGCTTGTGAGTTCTTGACTTTTGCTTCTTTTTAAGCTTCTTCACTCTCCTTTTTAAGCTATCAATCTCTAGTGCTTGAATGGTCTTTATAGTCTCCAAGTCAAGAACCTTTTTTTGTAAGTTGGTACAAAGTTCCATCAATTCATTGAGTTTCAGACTATCCTCACCACTGAGTAGTGGATCATTAGAATGTGTAGGTACACTTTCCACATTTTCAGTCTCATCTGCCATAGGTTCTGTAGGACCACCAGGTTGAGAAACTTCAGTGTCCTTCCTCTGTTTCCTCCTAGGTTGTTTCTTCTGAGGTTGTGATGTAGATGGTTGAGTAATAGTGGGTGTGTGATGGGGATCAGTGGGATTAGCTAAACCTTCTCCCATTTCTTCCTGAGCTTGAACCATCATTGTTTGAAATAAAGGTTGTTCCAGAAAAACCTTTTCCTTCCCTCTTTATGTTAGCAAAAATCTTCTTCGTGTGAGAGGGTGTAACATAAATCTTTTTATGATGTGACATATCTCTAAGTTGTTGATTAACAAATACTTGTACAAACCTTGGATACATCTAGAATTTAACCATACTATCCATATTCTTCACCATACTATCAAAGATATACTTGGAAAAGTTGAATTTTTGGTTTTTGACTAAGCAGATAATTGCAGAAGCCATAGTGCTACTGAATTCGTTCCAGCAGTAGTCTTAGCACTTAGGCATTGCAAAATTGTATGAATCAAAAACTTCCATTGAGGAGAAAAGAAAGCTTTGTAAAATGTAAGCTTCTGAGTAAGTTTTTCATCCCCCATTCTTGTCAGTTCTTCAAAAATGGTAGCAGTGGGTAGACATTCAGTACCTTCAGGATCTTCTAGTTGAAGATCTCTCCTTATAGTGGATTCAGTTATGATCACATTCTTCTTATCCACTAGGGCTTGCAATTGTACTTCCCCATTAACTGTTTTTGCTTTGACAGTATCCCAGAACTGTTTAATACATGAACAATAAACTGTAGGATTAATAGTTAAAGCATATTCGATAGGGTTCGCATTCAAAAAATCAACTATCTCCTCAAACCCTTCACTTTCAGTGGGTTTCTCCAAAAGCGCAACTAAATTGTGAGTATCAACAAACTTTTGATCTGACATTATGATGGGTTTTGATAAAGAATGATGAAATTGAGTTAGGCTTTATGATTAGAGAGTATATGAAAGATTAAAATCGATTGAATGAGTGATTGAAACCTTTAATCGAAGTATTTATAAAAATACCCTCAACAACATTAACGTTCACCAGCAGTTGTAAGTTATGCCTAACATCATTAACTTTCAACTAGCAGTAGTAAGTAACCCAGCAGTAGTAACCCAGTAGTAAATTAAGCCTGGCAGCATTAACTTACAACCAGCAGTAGTAAGTTACGCCTAATAGCTTTAACTTTTTCTAGCAGCAGTAAGTTTATGCCTAACATCATTAACTATGAATCACCAGCATTAACTTTAATTCCATTCTAAACAACTTTTCCATCATCAAATTAACATTTTAGCTCACAAAATCTCTATGTTTGTTTTTAATTTCTCTCAATTCTTTTTACTCACAATTCTCTCTGTCTGTTTTTGCTTTCTCTTAATTCTTTTAGCTCACCTTTCTCTCTATCTGTTTTTTATAATATTCAACTCTCTTTCTGTTTTTCAACTCACCACATCTCTTAATTATTTTTCTCACCAATTCACTCTGTCTGTTTATATTTCACACATCTCTCTGTCTATTTTTCACCTTACTATTTCTCTTAATTCTTTTTCTCACTAATTCACTCTATCTGTTTTTATTTTCACGCATCTCTCTTTCTGTTTTTATGCTCACTTATTCTCTCAACTCTCACAGTATTAATTATACCAACAGTAGTAAGTATAACTAACAGTATTAACTCAGCATTATTAAGTATAACTAGCAACACTAATTATACTTAACAGTAGAAACTTGAAGTTACTAGCACTAACTCAAATTTCCATCCTTAGCAGCTTTTGCATTCCATTCCAATCATCATTTATGTATAATCCGCTACACATTAACACAATTAACCTCCCCTTAATCAATACTTCAGAGTTTAAGCATTCCAATACTTACAATCAGATATCCAAATCTGCTAACATCTATTGCTTTTGTAAGCAAATCTGTAACATTCTGATCTGTGTAAATCTTGATCATCTGAATAAGCTTCCTCTCATTGGAGTCTCTGATAAAGTGATGCCTAATCTCAATGTGCTTTATCTTTGAGTGAAAAACAGGGTTCTTCACTATGCAAATAGTACTCTCATTATCAATATGAATCTTAGTCTGCATAAAGTTATATCTATAATCCAGCAATTGATTTTGAATCCAAAGCACCTATCCACAATAATTGGAAGCACCTATATACTCAGCTTCAGTTGTTGAATTAGCAACCACAGTCTGCTTCTTGAATTGCCATAAAATCAATCTACACCTTAAGAATTGACAACCTCCTGTCGTGGACTTCCTATCTAAGCTTGCTCCTGCATAGTCACTGTCAGTATATGCCACCAAATCAAAAGGTGAATCCTTGGGATACTAAAGGCCCAATTTAGGTTGACCTTTGAAGTATTTAAAGATTCTTTTCACAGCATGAAGATGTGAAGTTTTAGGATTGACTTGGAATCTTGCACAAGCACATACTGCAAACATAATATCAGGCCTTGAAGAAGTTAGATACATCAATGAACCAATCATTGATCTATATAAATGAGCATCCACTTTTCCACCATCTTCATCCTTGAGAAAAGGATCCATAGGTGTGCTTGCTGTCTTGACATCAGTAAAACCAAATTTCTTCAAAATCTCAGTCACATACTTGTCTTGACTTATAAAAATCCCATCTTCCTTCTGCTTCACTTGTAGTCATAGGAAGAATGTGAGTTCACCCATAGAGCTCATTTGAAACTTCTTATGCATCATCTTCTTAAATTCAGTGCATAATGACTTCTTTGTAGAGCCAAAATTGATATCATCTACATACACTTAAACTAACAGAATATCACCTTTATCCCTTCTGATAAATAAAGTCTTATCTATCTTTCCTCTCTGAAACCCATTGTCTAATAAATAAGTTGACAAGGTTTCATACCAAGATCTAGGAGCTTGATGTAGTCCATAAAGTGCCTTTTCTACTTTGTATACTCTGTCAGGAAAGTCTGGGTCTTCAAATCCTGGTGGTTGACAAACATAGACTTCCTCTTCAATCTTACCATAAATAAAAGCACTCTTGACATCCATCTGATACACCACAAATTCTTTAAATGAGGCATAGGCTAAGAATAACCTGATTTCTTCAATTTTGGCAACTGGAGCAAAGACCTCATCATAGTATATTCCTTCTTCTTGTGTGTATCCTTGTGCAACCAATCTTGCTTTATTCTTAATCACAATACCTCTTTCATCTTTCTTGTTCTTGTATACCCATTTAGTACCAATGGCCCTTTTGCCATTAGGTAAATCCATCAAGGTCCAAACCTGTTGTAACTTGAACTGCAGAAGCTCCTCTTGCATAGCTTCTATCCAACTTGGATCTTTTAATGCTTGGATTACCTTCTTAGGCTCTTCTTGTGATAAGAAACATGCAAATAGACAATTCTAAATGTCTTTATGGTTGGTCCTCTGCTGTACTGAACTAAACATAACATGTTCAGTCACACTTTTTATCATTCTTCTGGTTTGAGGTGCTGAATTCAAATCTCTAATAATTTGTTCAATTGGATGATCTTTATGAATTCTTTTAGTTGGAATAGGACTGACAGGCATAAATGTATCTAAATTGTTCATGTAAGCCTCTGCACCAATATCTTCATCATCATCTAAATAAACAATATTTTCCAATTCAAGCATATTTGGATCATCAGCACATCTATAGACTATATTTTCATCAACAACATTATCCTCAATTCCAGCAGTATTAACAGTTGTAGTAACAATATTAATAGTGTTAGTGTTGTTAACACTAGCATCCTTTTCTTGATTAACTCTTGACTCCTCTGTACTTGGAGCCTCACTATTTTCATTCTCTGGATCTTCAGCATCCTTCTTTTCCTCCTCCCCTAATAGTTTGAATCCAGCATCAGGAGAATCCTTTGAACTTTAAGAGAATAGTTGATCAGCATGCCACACTAGTAGCAGTATGTAATGTTTGCCAGGTATTGTCTCCATTCTAGCTTTACTTGCATTATTACATGCTTTTGTACCTGCACTACCATTAGATTGATTCACTGCAACAACTGGCTTATAGTTCATAGACTTTGTTAGTACATCTATATCAAAAAGCCAATTTGGTCCACTTCCTACAATATTAGGTTTATTCTCACTAAATTGAACATGCAGGTTCTCTTTTACTATCCTAGTTCTACTGTTGAACACTCTGAATGCTTTGCTATTGGTAGAGTATCCTACAAAGAACCCTTTATCAGCCTTTCCATCAAACTTACCTAGGTGATCTATGGTATTAAGGATTGTAACAGGAGACCCAAATGGTCTCATGAAACTTAAGGCAGGTTTTCTACCTAGAAAAAGTTCATAAGGGGTCTTGTTGTGAGGCTTGATAACTAACACCCTATTTTAGACATAACAAGCAGTATTAACTGCTTCAGCCTAGAAAGTTGTTGGTAATTTTGAATCAGCTAACATAGTCTTAGCAGCCTCTATTAGTGTCCTATTTTTCCTTTCTGCTACTCCATTTTGTTGTGGAGTCCTAGCAACACTAAATTCCATCTTAATACCCTTCATTTCACAGAACTGATTCATGACCCTATTCTTGAATGCAGTCCCATTGTCACATTTAATCACTTTCACCTTAAGGTCTATTAGATTTTCTATGCCTATAATAAATGTTTTAAGGATTTCACTGGTTTCATCCTTAGCGGTTAAAAAGAAAACCCAACTAAACCTACTAAAATCATCTGTGACAACTAGGTAGTACATCTTTTTCATTAAACTCTTTACAAATGTTAGGCCAAACAAATCCATGTGCAACATTTGTAATGGTTGGCTGATTGAACTAACTATTTTGGTCTTACAAGAAGCTCTATGTTGCTTTCCCTTCTGACAAGCAACACAGGTTTGATTAATTTCAAAAAGTTTTGAAGGTAAACCTCTTATAAGGCTTCCCCTTACTAGTTTATTCATTGCTTTGAAATTTACATGTCCAAGCTGTCACACCCCGCCTAGGCGGAAACATGAGGCATAACATCATAGATATCATCACAACACAATGGTGTCTACTATAGAGAAATCTAAATGAAGGAAATAATCAAATGGACACTATGTGTCATGACAATACCCGACACAAGATAAAGGAGTCTTGCATTACTAAAGTAATGTCATACACGAAACAACATAATCCAAATACTAACAAACACCACAACAAACAAGGAATCTATCAAAACAAAAGGTCATAAATGAAAAGACAAGAAAAGAACAACTCCACAAGCAAATGCTAGGGTCTCCTAGGCCACGTCTTCCTAAAATCCTTCTTATCATCATGATACTCCACACCTTAAAATGATGCTTAAAAATGTAACATTAAAGTTGGTGAGAGTCATAGGGATAAAGACGAACAAAATTTACAAGAGCATATACGAGACAAATACTATGATTAATGGAAACAACGGCAGGACAAATACTTCACTATCATACAAGAAAGCATGCAAATGCAACCAACACGAACATGGGAACGGAACGTGTCCCGCGATCAACAAATATCAACAATTAGGAAGGAACTTTACCCCTAATCCATTATAACCATCACTTCACATGGGTAGGAACGTTACCCTCGATCCGATATCACAACAAATGGGTAGAAACGTTACCCCCGATCCATTTCACATAAACATTTAGCACGTAGCATACAATAGCCAAGTAAGTCTATACACTTTCAAAATAAAGGCACATAATCACAGTAATAAAACATTTCAATTCCATTAGCAACATTTGTGGGGATACCCTAAATTTATAAAAAGCAATGTAAAAAAGAGGGACTAAGAAAACTCACCTGAAGAGCCCAACACTTCCATCCAAAGTAATATCCACACAAGCTACACATTAACAAACACAAATGTGTTACACCTACCAAGCTAAAAGCTCAGTGTTCATTTAACACTCATATGATGGATAGTATTAAAGGGTTTGTAAAACCATCATTGGACACGGGCCCGACACCATGCCGCAACAAACATAACCACTTCATTAAACCACTCCTTCCACTAGTTACATAGAAAGTTAACTCAGAATGTAACAAGAATTTTATCATGACTTTACGTACCCCAACCCCTTCTTAAATGACCCTCATAATTCAGAAACAAAAATCACGCCATGATCATTTAGAGTATATTCACTACCATCCCAAAAATCACCCATGTTCATTTATGAGTATATTAACTACCTTTGGATTTCCAAAAGCCATTTACATGCACAAGTACTCCTAAGAAAATCAAACTTCAAAACAGTCCCAATTCGGATCTGATTGCACACTAAAAAGTTTGGACCTATTAACCATACTTAGACAAATAATTAGAAGATCTCCTTCTGGGGTTTCTTTATATACATATGGAACTTAACTACTGTAGAAGGGCTAAGCTTAATTCGAATTTTAAGTATAGGTTTTACCCTCCTAAACATGACCTAAATCTGACCCGTATTTACTGTTTTGACAACTTTTCTTGTAACTAATGTTTAACCAACTTCCCGAACTCCAAATCAATCGAGGCTGGACTTTCTGAAAAGTAGACTCTTTGAACTACAATTTAGGCACTGGAATCATATCAAAACACGTTTTTATCATCTAGATATCATCAGTTGAACACAGCCCTAAATTCTGCTCAACCCTAAATCAAGTTTTAACGCAAATCTAACCTAACCAATTGCATGAACATGACCCTAATCAAGCCCTAATCATTCTATCATCATTAAATATCATTAATATTCTGAATTTTATGAAAACCCTAGATCCATCATAAATTATGTTACATGAATATATAAATTAGATAGGATTAACATGCTTACCTTGAATGCTAGAACCTAAACAACGATTCTTGAGGTTTTCCTTGGATCAACAATGAAAATTGACTTCCTTAGGGTTTTGGGGCTGCATATGAACGACCAAAAGAGGGGAAGGGGAAGGGGATAATGGGCTAGGTTCATTGGTATTTATCTCTAGTGGGTCCTTATCCATTTCACTTCCTACCAATGGAACCTAAATATGATCCATAAAATACAAACTCTCATTTTCTTTCCTTTCTATCTGTTGATCTAAATCATGTAGGCTTTCTGCGAATACGTTCTCTTGCTTGAACGCCTCACTTTAGGTTGCTAGTATCATTCCTCTTACCCCATACTAAATGGTCATAGCCATCGCTCGAACACGTCTAGGTTTCACTCGTTCCTTCCTACTTAACGCACCAGTCACCACATTTGCCTTACCTGGATGGTAACGAGTTTCAAACTCATACTCACTATACAATTTAATCCATAAAGTACTAACCATCATCTGCCCTCTTTTCCCTTTGTTGGTCCAGGTCACGCAGTATTTCTGCTAGCGCGTTCTCTACCTTGGATGTCTCACTTAGAGTAGCCAATATCTTGTCCTTAACACTTGACTGGGTAGTCATAGACATTGCTATTACTCATCTTAGTTTCACTCTCCCTTTCTACTAAATGCATCAACCACTACATTCGATTTATCGAAGCGTCACACAAATCATTCTTCAATGTCTGGAAAGCCTCTTCTCATTCTGCGCCTCACTCATACTTTTGATTCCTCTTAGTTAGGGAAGTAAGGGAGTTCAACAATCTAAAAAAATTTCTTGATGAATGTCGATAGTAACCTGCCAATCCTAAGAATAATCATCCAATTCCTCACTGCCTCACTCTCGCTCGTCTCCACGTGAATATGTTATGGTTGACCACGTGACCAAGAAAATGCACTTCTTCCAACCAAAGCTCACACTTAGAAAACTTAGCATACAACTTCTCCTTCCGCAGTAACTCCAACACTAACTTCAAATGAACTTCATGTTCTTCCTTTTCTTACTACGCTTCAAATTCCTAATCTCACAGTCCATAATCTCTACGGGTTCCTCAATAAAACGTAAAGTCTTGCCGATTTTGATTTCATTCAAAGGTACATGCAATTTAGCATCCGCCAAACACTTCTTTAAATTTGACATGTGAAACGTGTCATGTACACTGCTCAATTCCTCAAACAATCTTAACCGATATGCTACAGGATCGATCCTTTCAAGAATCTCAAATGGCCCTACGTACCTCGAGGCTAACTTATCATTCTTTCTAAAACGCACTACGCCCTTCCAAGGCGACACCCTTAACAATACTCGATCTCCCACCTCAAACTCTAACGACTTACGCCTATAATCAACATAGCTCTTTTGACGATCTCTCACCGCTTTGGGATTTTCCTTTACCAGCACTACCTTATTAGTCGTTTCTTGTACCAACTCAAGTCTAGTCAAACTACTCTCTCTAATCTTTGCTCATAGAATAGGCGACCTACATTTCCTTTCATACTAAGCTTCAAACGGAGCACACCGAGTGCTCAAATGATAACTACCACCAAAATTGATAACACATGCCCTTATTATATCTTCCAAAGTCTGAATCATACGTTTACTTTGTCCATCCACTTGAGGATGCTAAGCATTACTCAAATCCAATCGCGTCTCTAACACTTTCTGCAGCATCTGCCAAAACCACGAGGTAAATCATCCATCTCAATCTGAGTTGATCGTCACTAGAATTCCATTCCTTGCTATTATCTCATCAATATAAATCCTTGCCAACTTCACATCTTGAAATCTTCTTGTATAGCTAGAAAATGAGCTAACTTGGTCAGTCTATCGATCATCACCCAAATCACATCATACTTACTACTTTGACCTTGGCAATTTAGTGATAAAATCCATGGTAATTATAATCCCCATTTTCACTTCCAAGTACTTAGTTGTTGTAGCAAACCAAAAGCTATGGCAATAGCATCCTTCACCACTAAACAAAGTCTAAAATTTGCTAACATAGATAGCTATATCCTAATTATTCATAGCCACCAATACATGTCTCCAAGGTTATAGTACTTCTTATCCTCTCCCGGATGTACCAAGTACCTTGATGCATGGGCCTCGTCCATTTCACTTCTACTAATGGAACCTAAATATGATCCATAAAATACAAACTCTCGTCTCCTTTTCTTTCCATCTGTTGATCTAACCCATGTAGCTTTTCTGCGAGTACGTTCTCTTGCTTTGACCGCCTCACAGAGGCTGCCAATAATTATTCCTCTTAACTGCATCTTGATTATCACTCACTCTCCTTTCTAACTCAACCATTACCCACTCACATTCGCTTTAATCTCACACAATCATTCATTCAAAGTCCGGAAAAGCCTCTTCTTTTCTAACGCTCCACTCATACTTCTGCTCCTCACCCGTTAGTGACACTAATGATTCAACAATCTTCAAAATTTTTGTCTATTGACCGGTCGGTCAGAAACCTGCACAACCTCAGAATAATCATCCCAATTCCTCACTTCCACACTCACACTGACTTCTCCACTGCATATGTGTTATGGTTGACCACGTGACCAAGAAAATTCACTTCTTCCAACCAAAACTCACACTTAGAAAACTTAGCATACAACTTCTCCTTCCTCGGTGACTCTAACACTAACTTCAAATGAACTTCATGTTCCTCCTTCAACTTTGAGTAGGCCAGAACGTCATCAATGAATACGATGACAAACTTACCTAAGTACGGTTTGCAAACCTGGTTCATTAAGTCTATGAAAACCGCTGGTGCATTGTTTAACCCAAAAGCATAACCAAAGACACGGAATTGTCCTATTCTCGTTCGCACATGAGGTCTATGGAATGGCATCCACATGCACTCTGTATCAGATGATAACCTGACCGAAAATCCTCCTTTAAGAAAGGACATGCTCCTCGTAACTGATCAAACAAGTCATCAATCCTAGGGAGTGGATAACGGTTTTTTAACAGTTAATTTGTTTAACCCCTATAACCAATACTCGTACGAAAAGAACCATCCTTCTTCTTAACAAATAACACAGGTGCTCCCCACGAAAAATGACTAGATCATATGAAACCCTTGTCTTCCAACTCTTGAAGTTGTCCAGACAACTCTTGCATTTCTGAGGGTGCTAGACGATATGGAGACATTGCGACTGGTGTCGTTCCATGAACTAAGTCTATACAGAACTCAACTTGTCGTTGCGGTGGTCATCAACAAATCTTCTGGAAACACATCAATAAAATCGCGCACCATGGGTATATCACCTATCCTAGGTTCATCTACCTTAGCGTTCATTAGGGCTTTGGCGGCTCCCAAAGTACGTTCCCCATGAACTCGAAGTATATCATCACCTTCCAACGATATCCTAACCACCTTCTCATGACATACTATCACAAACTTCCTCTTTGACAACCAGTCCTTTCCCACAATCACATCAAAGTTTCCACGACTCAACGGTATCAACGAACTCCAAGGGTTACGAACAATCGAATAGGATAACAAACGATTATCGAGTCAAAGGCTAGAATGCATATAGGAGATTCCACATATGCAAATAGACGTGGATCAAATGACATAAGAATCCTTTGAAAGAAAAAGGATACGTATATGTACCGAGTAAACACGCAAACAAAAGAAAATCAACAGACGTACCACGACAAAAGAACACATAAAAAATATCAATACGAAGGACGGAAATTCTCATACCAATTATCGACTTTACTCGAAAGACCAAATTAAATAATGTTTTTATAAAAATCAATTTAAAATAAAGAAAGTCACTTTAAGTATAAAAATTATTTTGAATAATAAATAAAATTGTCTTAAATGTAATCTTTATAAAATTCATTCTGGTTGTCATAAAAATCTAGAGATGGTTATCTAATGGTATATCGTACCTACCACTAGAATCACTTTAAACCATCTTTTTATAAAAATAAAATTTTATTTAACCACTCAACAATTTTCATAACCTATTAACATAGCCATTTAAACAAAATTCTGTTTACATATATCATATTAAAACACAATTTTTTTCCCCAAACACTAACACATAC
Source organism: Tanacetum coccineum (assembly GCA_026074375.1). Taxonomy (NCBI): domain Eukaryota; kingdom Viridiplantae; phylum Streptophyta; class Magnoliopsida; order Asterales; family Asteraceae; genus Tanacetum; species Tanacetum coccineum. Next base: position 14,111 of record BQNB010008657.1, read on the forward strand.
TTAAAAGGGCTTTTATAATTAACATACAATTATAATAATATGTTACTCAAAACAAAGGACACCATAATACCCAAAAGGGATACGTAAACAACCACGTAAGACACTAAACACATTCTATTGTTTGAAAACGAAAGTAAAACACCAGGAACCATATACTCCAAAATAAAATCAAACGAACTCGTAAAAGAAAACTCATGCAAGACGTTACGTACCCAAAAAGGAAAACCGTAAGTCTTATCCAAAATCACGACAACAGAGCAAACTAAAAGCATCGAAACAAACCATCGTCGCTAACGGTTACGAAAACCAAGGGATATAAACCAAGGGGAGTAAGGATCCACACTAATATTAAGGAAACAATTAGTGCTTAAAAAGAAACTTTCGATACTTCATAACGAGTAATCAATGCAATGAACAACTAACAATAACTCGCCTAAATCCGCAAGAGCAAACTCCAAACAACCACTAACATCGAGACGTCGAATATGAAAAATTTGTATCCGTACTAAACAAAGGATGATGAAAGGGATGCAAACTAGGCTAATGAATCCGAAACAAACCAACCGAGCAACAACGAGTCAACCAAATAATAATAATAATACTAGGTATCCGCAAATACTAGATAGAAGAGAAACTTACTATCTATACAACTCAATTTAACATATCCTCCAATTAGGGTAAGAGAATAATTCTCTACCCATACCACCATCCTTATCATGAATACACATATAAAAAAACATATTACACTACCACCTTACAACCAAACACAAATAAATGCAATCATGGTCACAAGTCTACGTGTGTGATGCCTTTATAATTATGTTGGCCACCATAATTATAAGTGCCTCCTTTCACACGTGTACTTACTTCCAAGACTACCCATTTCAATCATAATTCACATATAAGCACATATACCACATTGCACATCTTAAACCACTCCAACTTAACACATAAAGGATGCTCCATCAAATAACTACTTACTTATATCAAAATAAAATCGAAACGACATAAAAGAACGAAAGTCTCGCAATAATTCCCAAAATACAAAATATCCGAAAGAACTAATCAATAACAACATGACGAGGTAAAGGACGAGATAAACTTATGCTGGGCCTCGCTTGGGTTTAACTTTTCCTCCGCAAGAATCACCCCACTTCGCGGGTCCAGCCCTACTATGTGCATCCAACAAATGATCAACTATCCTATCTCCTTCGGTTCTACAAGAGGCTCCTCTTATGGATCCTCATAACGCTTAAGTCCAGTTGGGAAGACGGTTCCCCAACGAGACTTCTTACGGGTGGGGGAAAAACATAGCTAAAATACTAAGTAATACATATCATATCAGATAATGGTATGCAAAATAACTAAAATGACAACTTAGCAAAATATGAAATATATAAGCTATGCAAAAATAAAAGGGAAGCATAGCAGTTATAGCATGACACCAAGGGTTTAGGGGGAGGGATAATTTCGGCTGTATAAGGGTTGAGGGGGAAGAAATAAGTGTTTTCTTGACCTAGGGGTTATCCTAAGACTCCTAATCCTAATCAACTTAGACTTGTTTTAGGATAATGCCCTTTATTTTCTTTTTTCCTTCTTTCTTTTCTTTTTGGCCGATCCCTACATAAATATACATACATTTATTTTATTAATTACATTATTACTTACATTATCTTAAGTTTTTATAAAAACCTAAGCTAATTTAAGTAAACCTTTTTACATAAACGCTACTTACTATATTTTCTAAAGATAACTTTTATTTCAAAATTTAACTTTCTATTTTTAGAAAGTTTACCACAAACATCCATATTTCACTCACTTAACTCTCTTCCAATATGACACATTTTCCACAAATGATTAATCCACAACAATCCAAATATTTGACATAGCATTACATACAATACGCCAATCATTTCTATTATCATCGCATGTGAACAAATGGAATACCAATCACTTCCCATAACATGATCAAAATGAGATGCCCATACAACTCAAAATGATCTTAAGCACATACTAAAACCACTTAGCACACATAATAATCACATAGCACCCCACGTAATCCCATAAAATGAACACATAGCCATATCTAAAGGTAAAGCTAACCTGTCCAAATCACGGATGTCACAGATTCCCAGTTGTCAACCGATTTTGAAATGAACTGTGACACCCGTGATTTGGACAGGTTAGCTTTACCTTTAGATATGGCTATGTGTTCATTTTATGGGATTAAGTGGTGTGCTATGTGATTATTATGTGTGCTAAGTGGTTTTAGTATGTGCTTAAGATAATTTTGAGTTGTATGGGCATCTTATTTTGATCATGTTATGGGAAGTGATTGGTATTCCATTTGTTCACATGCGGTGATAATGGAATGTTTTGGCGTATTTGTATGTAATGCTATGTCAAATATTTGGATTATTGTGGATTAATCATTTGTGGAAAATGTGTCATATTGGAAGAGAGTTAAGTGAGTGAAATATGGATGTTTGTGGTAAACTTTCTAAAAATAGAAAGTTAAATTTTGAAATAAAAGTTATTTTTAGAAAATGTAGTAAGTAGCGTTTATGTAAAAAGGTTTACTTAAATTAGCTTAGGTTTTTATAAAAACTTAAGATAATGTAAGTAATAATGTAATTAATAAAATAAATGTATGTATATTTATGTAGGGATCGGCCAAAAAGAAAAGAAAGAAGGAAAAAAGAAAATAAAGGGCATTATCCTAAAACAAGTCTAAGTTGATTAGGATTAGGAGTCTTAGGATAACCCCTAGGTCAAGAAAACACTTATTTCTTCCCCCTCAACCCTTATACAACCGAAATTATCCCTCCTCCTAAACCCTTGGTGTCGATTTTAATGGTGGATCCAAGAACCCCCAAGAATAGTTGTTAGGTGCTAGCATCCAAGGTAAGTATGTTCATCATAGTTAGATTTTATTATTCATGTAACCCTAATTATGATGGATCATTAGGGTTTAACACTTTTTTAATTAATGAGGATATGATCATGCTAGTGTGTCTTTGGTTTAATTAGGATCATAATGGTGCAATCGGTTAGGTATAAAATGCGTTAGATCATGATTTAGGTTATGGCAGATTTTTAGGTCGTGTTCAACGATAATATCTTGATGATAAAAAAAAGTATTGATATGTTTCTTGAGCCTATGAATAAAGCTAAAAGAGTATAGTTTTCAAAAGTCCAAACACGAAAGGTTTTTGGTTGGGAAGTTAGTCAATTAATTTTGCAAGAAAGTTGTTGAAGAGTAAATAGGGTCGAATTTGGGTATTTGATTGCGGGGAGTAAAAACCCTATTTATAATTCAAATTAAATTATCAAAAAACACAAAAGTCAAGTTCGATATGTGTATTGATCACTCACACTAATATTTGAGCCTCTGATTAGTTGTCTAAGGAAGGTAATTAGGGTCCAATACATTTTTGAGTGCAATCTGATCGAATTGGGACAGTTTTTGAGGTTGGATGGATTTTATTTGGAGTAGTGGCACTTGTAGTGGAGCCACTGGGAATCAAAGGTAGTTAATAAACTTTAAATGAACTTAGGTGATGTTTGGTATATTTATGGAGGTCAGCAAGTTAGGTTTTTAGTACTTTAAAGATTAACTAAATTCTGCAATTTGGAAAAATTGTATAGTAATAGATGAAAGGTGTTAATGAAAGTGGTTAAGGTTTGGCCAGGGTTTTGGGGGAACCATGATGGTTAATCAGACCCTTATAGATCCATCATATATGTGTTACATGGACTATAGCTTTTATCTTGGTTGCGTGTAACCGTGTTTATTTATTTGTATAGTTGCGTGATAGGAATTGGAAGCTGCGTTTTGAGCATTCAAGTGAGTTACATAGTCCTACTTTTTACTGCGTTTTAAACTTGGGATGGAAATGATGCAAAGTGTTTTAAAATGATTTAGATTGCTGTGATTATGTGTTTACTTTGTGCATGGACTTTTAACTGGCTATTATATGTTATGTGCTACATGTTGGTTTGTATTATGGGAGCGGATGAGTACGCCTACTCAATGTGAATTGGTTGGACGCTTGCATGTCTCGGGAATAAACATATTAAGTATAGTGATTGGTCTGCATGTACTTCGTGTTAGCATGTCAGGAAATCACAGATTTGGGAGCGGATGGGTACGCCTACCAGTTGTGTTGTATGATGATTGGATTATATGCATGTTAGTTGTTTAGTTAGTTAGTAACTGGTCCTGATTTGCATGTTTTATAATTCACCGGTAATTTGGAAATGATGTTTTGGAATGGATTTGATTAGGGAGTGTATGAAACCTATGTTTCTCACCAACCTTTGTGTTGACGTATAAGAATCATTTTTTAGGTATTCAGCAGGACGAGGTTAAAGTTAGGAAAATTGCTAGATGGACCGTAGGCTGCTAGACGAAGTTTAGTTATCTCTGATTTTTGTTATTAGTTTGGTGGTTAGAATGTTAATTGTTTTTCATTGTTAGCGATTATGAAATGTTTGCATGTCATGACATTGGCATGAAATGCCTTCATTTCAATGTCAGATGCCTTTTAGATTTTGTTGATTATGTTTGGGTATTTTCATGACACTGCGTGTCTATACCTTGTATTTTATGCATGTTTAGTTTCTCTATATAGACACCAATGTGTTGTGATGATTCCCTCTCTCGCCACGCCTCGCGTTTCCGCCTTGGCGGGGTGTGACAGATTGGTTATCCATAGTCCAATGAGTTATAGAGAAGTAGGGGTTGAGCTAGGGACTATAACCTAGAGGTCCTTCATGTTGTGCATTTAGGGCTTAAGTGTTTAATGCTATAACTGCTATGCTTCCCCTCTATTTTTGCATAGCTTATATATCTCGTTTTTTTGCTAAGTTTGTCATTTTAAATAATTTTGCCTACCTTATTGTTATACATATGTATTACTTTTGAGTCTTTAGCTATGTTTTTCCCCCTACCGTAAAGAAGTCTCGCTCTTGGGGAACTGTTTTTACCAATGGACTTAGTGTTAGGAGCTATCTTGTGGAACAATGAAGATAGAGTAGTTGAGTCGATTTGTTGATAGTCCGTAGTGGGGATGGACCCGCGGAGTCGGGTGACTCTTGCGAAGGTAAAGTCAAACCCATGCGAGGCCCAGCATAGGTTTATTCCGTCTTTTACCTCGTCACGTTGTTATTGATTAATTCTTTCGAATATCTGGTATTTTGGAGGCGCTGCGAGACTTTCGTTCCTTTATGTCATTTTTGACTTTATCTTTATATAAGTAAGTAGTTATTTGTTGGAGCATCCTTTATGTGTTATGTGGTAGTGATTTAAGATGTGCAATGTGGTATATGTGCTTATATGTGAGTGATCATTGAGATGTGTAGTCTTGGAAGTAAGTACACGTGTGAAAGGAGGCAATTATAATTATGGCGGCTGACATAATTATAAAGGTATCACACACGTAGACTTGTGACCATGATTGCATTCATTGATGTTTATTTGTTACTTGGTAGTGTGAGGTGTGGTAATGTTTGCAATCCTGATAAGGATGGTTATATGGTTAGGGAATTATTCTATTAACCTAATGTGCGGATGTGTTATGGATAGTTGTGTAGATAGTAAGTTTTTCTTCTATCTAACGTTTGCGGATACATATTAGTACTACTATTACTATTATTGAGGTTGTTCGTTTGCTCGATTATTCGTTCGGATTCCTAACTCTAAGTGTAGAATCCCATCATCGTACTTTGTTGTAAGGAAGTCCTACCTTCCTATTCGACGTCTTGATGTATATTGGTTGTTCGGATCTGCTGCTTTTGGTTATTAGTACATTTCACTGGTTTTCCCGTAAGTTGACTTCTCGTAGGAATATCGGAATTTTTCCTTTTAAGCACTATTTGTTCGTGACAATTTAGTACGGATATTTACTCCCTTGGTTGTATATCTCTTGGTTTTCGTAACCCGTTGGCGACGTGTTAGTATCGATGCTTTTAGGTTTGCCCTGTTGATCATTATTTCGGATAAGACCTTACGTTTTCTTTTGGATCCGTAACGTCTTGCATAAGTTTCTCTTGTATAAGTTCGTTTCATTTTATTCTGAGTATATGGTTTTTGGTATTTTCTTTCGTTTTCAAACAACAGAATGGTGTTAGAGTATGTTACGGGGATTTAAAATCCTTTTGGTATTGCGATCGTCCTTTGTTTTGAGTTAATATATAGTAATTAATTGATGTTGAATTATAAAAATAATGACCCTTTGAAGAATATCTTGGTGATTGTTTGTCGAAAATGTGTTGTTTAAAATGTTTATTGTGAATAAAATGTGATTTAAAATGATCGTTTTTGTGAATAGAACATGTTTAAGTGGCACATACAATGTAAGTTATGCAAATTGTTCATGTGGTTTATAAAATTCTAAATTTTATTATGAAAAGTGGTTTAAAATGATTCATGAGTGTTAAGATGAGATTACACCATTGGATTAACTATCTCGTAGATTTTTATGACAACCATGATTTAAATGATTTTACCATATATTAGACTTCAGACATTTTTTTTTAGATGCTTTTTATATTCTAAAAGACTTTCTGTATTTTTAAATGATTTTTTTTTTTTATAAAATCATTCATTTTAATTGGTTCTTTCAAGTAAAGTCGATTGTTGGTATAAGAATTTTGTCTTTCGTATTTATAAGTTCTGGTGCGTAATGATTTTCGTTATGTGTTTCTTTTGTCGTAGTACGCCTGTTGATTTTTTTTTCGTTGCGTTTTCACTCAGTAACTATATGTATCCTTTATTTCAAAGGGTTTCGTTTGTCATTTGATCTACGTCTATTTACATATGTGGATCCCCATATGTATTCAGCCGGTTTCCGTTATTCATTCGTTATTATATTCGATAGTTCGTAATCCTTAGAATTTGTTGATACCGTCGGGTCGTGGAAGCTTGGGTGTGATTGTGGGAATGGGCTGATTGTCCAAGAATAAGGTTGTGATAGTATGTTATGAAAAGGTGGTTAGGATATCGTTGGTGGGAAGGTGATTGAGGCTAATTCGGGTTCAAGGTGAACGTACTCAAGGAGTCACGAAAACCTTATTGAACATGAAGGTAGATGAACCGAAAGTGAGTGATACTTTCGTCGTACGAGATTTTGTTAATATGTTTCGAAAGACTTGTCGATGACCACCGCAACGACGAGTTGAGTTCCGCATAGATTTAGTTCCTGGAGCGACGCCAGTCGCGAAGTCTCCATATCGTCTAGCACCCTCAGAAATGCAAGAATTGTATCTGAAACTTCTAGAGTTTGCAAGAAAAAGGATTTTCATACGACCTAGTCATTTTTCGTAGGGAGCACCAGTGTCGTTTCTTAAGAAGAAAAGCATGGAGTTCATTTGAAGTTAGTATTGGAATTACTGAGGAAGGAGAAGTTATATCATAAGTTTACTAAGAGTGAGGCAGTGAAGAATTGGGAAGTACCTACGACAACATTCGAGATCTATGATTATCTTAGGTTTGCAGGTTACCAACCTAGTTCATCGCAAACTTTTCTAAGATTTTAAACCCATTACTTCCCTGACTGAGAGGAATCAGAATTATGAGTAGGGCGCAGAACGAGAAAAGGCTTTCTAGACTTTGAAGAATGATTTGTGTGACGCTTCGATAAATCGAATGTAGTGGTTGATGTGTTGAGTAGAAAGGGAGAGTGAAACTAAGACGAGTAAGGGTAATGTCCATGACTATCCAGTCAGGTGTTAAGGACAAGATATTGGCTACTTCAAGTGAGAAGCCCTAGGCTAGAGCTAGTGCCAGCAGAAATGTGCATGAATGGTCCCAAAACAAATGGAAAAGAGGTGCAGATGATGGTTTAGTTAACTTTATGGATTAAAATTGTAATAGTGAGTATGAGTATGAAATTCGCTACCCCCCCCCACCCCCACCACCCCCCAATCCAGTAAGGCAATATTGGTGGACTGATGCGTTAAGTAGGAAGGAACGAGTAAAACCTAGACGTGTTCGAGCGATGGCTATGACCATTCAGTATGGAGTAAGAGGAATGATACTGCAGCCCAAAGTGAAAGCGTTTCAAGAAAGAGAACGTACTTGTCAGAAAGGCTACATGGTTTAGATCACACAGATGGAAAGGAAAGAAGAAGAGAGTTTGTATTTTATAGATCGTATTTAGGTTACCAATATCCATTTGTAGGAAGTGAAATGGATGAGGCCCATGCATCAAGGTACTTGGTACATCCGGGAGCGGATAAGAAGTACTATAACCTTGGAGACATGTATTGGTGGCCATGAATAGAGAAGGATATAGCTATCTATGTTAGCAAATTTTAGACTTGTTTAAGAGGTGAAGGCTGCAATGCCAAAGACTTTTGGTTTGCTGCAACAGCCTGAGATACTTGAGTGAAAATGGGATATAATTACCATGGATTTTATCACTAAATTGCCAAGGTCAAGTAGTGGGAATGATATGATTTGGGGTGATGGTCGATAGACTGACCAAGTCACCTTATATTTCTAGCTATACGAGAAGATTACAAGAGGAGAAGTTGGCAAGGATTAATATTTATGAAATAGTAGCAAGGAATGGAGTTCCGGTGTCGATCATCTCAGATTGAGATGGGAGATTTACTTCGTGGTTTTGGCAGACGCTGCAGAAAGCATTAGGAACACGACTAGATAGTGTACGGCTTATCATCCTCAAATGGATGGACAAAGTGAGCGTGTGATTCGGACTTTGGAAGGTATGTTAAGGGCGTGTGTGATTGACTATGGTGGTAGATGGGGTGTCCACCTACCGTTAGCTGAGTTATCTTACAACAATAGAAAAAAAAACTATCATTAGAGCATTCAGTATGCTTTGTTTGAAGCCTTGTATGGGAGGAAATGTAGATCGCATGTTTTATGGGCAGAGATTTAAGAAAGTAGTTTGATTAGACCTGAATTTGTGCAAGAAATGACTAATAAGGTAGTGTTGATCAAGGAAAAGTTCAAAGCGGTGAGAGATCGTCAAAGGAGCTATGCTGGTAATAGGCGTAAGCCATTAGAGTTTGAGGTATGAGATCATGTGTTGTTAAAGGTGTCGCCTTGGAAGGGCATGATTTGTTTTAGGAAGAAAGGAAAGTTAGCACCGAGGTATGTAGAACCGTTTGAGATCCTTGAAAGGATTGGCTCTATAGCTTATAGGTTGAGGTTGCCCGAGGAGTTGAGTAGTGTACATGACACATTCCATGTGTCGAATCTAGAAAAAAAATATTTGGTGGATGCTAATCTGCATGTGCCGTTTGATGAGATCGAGGGTGACAAGACTCTTCGTTTTGTTAAAGAACCCAAGACGAATATGGATCGTGAAATTTAGAAGTTTAATCGTTGTGGGGTCTTAAATCGACGAGTTTTGTTGGGAATCCAATCGAGGTCCTAGGTTGCCTTGAGAATATAAAGTTTATATGAAAGTTAAGTGTTTGAAAACTTTTGGTTGGTGTTATATTTTGAGTAAACCTGAAGTCGAGCCGGTTCTTCAAAAACTTTGAGTTTTGTAACAACTCATAACTTGATTTCAAGACAGTTCTTTTTTGTGCGTTGCGGGGTTAAGTAATGAACAGTTGGTACACAACTTAAAGGTTTTTTTTTGATCTGAGGGTTTTCCTCGGGGATGGGTTGGACTCATTAGTTTGGTTGTTCTTTTGCGGCATAGTTGTGATGATGCTATTTTGTACCCTTTTATGAGGAAGTAATATTGTATAGCGGTAGAATGATTTAATTTCGGGACGAATTCCCTTAAGTAGGGGAGACTGTGACACCCGTGATTTGGACAGGTTAGCTTTACCTTTAGATATGGCTATGTGTTCCATTTTATGGGATTAAGTGGTGTGCTATGTGATTATTATGTGTGCTAAGTGGTTTTAGTATGTGCTTAAGATCATTTTGAGTTGTATGGGCATCTCATTTTGATCATGTTGTGGGAAGTGATTGGTATTCCATTTGTTCACATGCGGTGATAATGGAAATGATTGGCGTATTGTATGTAATGCTATGTCGAATATTTGGATTATTGTGGATTAAGCGTTTGTGGAAAATGTGTCATATTGGAAGAGAGTTATGTGAGTGAACTATGAATGTTAGGTGGTAAAACTTTCTAAAAATAGAAAGTTAAATTTTGAAATGAAAGTTATTTTTAGAAAATGTAGTAAGTAGCATTTATGTAAAAATGTTTACTTAAATTAGCTTAGGTTTTTATAAAAACTTAAGGTAATGTAAGTAATAATGTAATTAATAAAATAAATGTATGTATATTTATGTAGGGATCGGCCAAAAAGAAAATAAAGGGCATTATCCTAAAACAAGTCTAAGTTGATTGGGATTAGAAGTCTTAGGATAACCCCTAGGTCAAGAAAACAATTATTTCTTCCCCCTCAACCCTTATACAGCCAAAATTATCCCTCCCCCTAAACCCTTGGTGTCGATTTTAATGGTGGATCCAAGAACCCCCAAGAATTGTTGTTAGGTGCTAGCATCCAAAGTAAGTATGTTCATCCTAGCTAGATTTTATTATTCATGTAACCCTAATTATGATGGATCATTAGGGTTTAACACTTTTGTAATTAATGAGGATACGAGGCGTTCAGACCTGTGCGTTGCACCGGGCTTGTATCTAATTGTTTATTGCGTAATGTTTATATAAACTGTTGAGGTGATGGTGCATCCAATTCAAATGTGCCACGTAATGTTTAGGTAAATAGTTATAAAATCATTTGAGTTGTGAGTTGAGTTAAAGGAAGGTTAAACGGATATGGCTCTTTCCAAATAACGTTTATGAAAAAATGATATTCTACAAAAAATCAAAAGAAGAACAGTAATAAATATGTAATTTCTTAGACTATGTGTTCTATACATAATGCTTATTTTCGATTGTGGTTATTCGATATAATTGTTTCACTTTGTTATAGACAGCTTCTATTTTAGCCTTAATCTTCAAAATTACACTATGTCAAACACCATATGAAACTTCACTCGTGATAATTTCACAATCTTCTAAATTTTTCAAAATGCCATACGTTTCAATTTATACCAAAGTCGATCAATCTTGAAAACATTTTTATGAATAATGCAAATTTTCTAAGACACCTCTTTAGACTCTAGCTAGAGTATATATTAGCTCCACAAAGCTTCTTATAGGCAAGGTAGTTTATTAAACGTTATAGACATGGTAGTTTATACAAAATTGAAGGCTTGAATATCCGAAACATATTACATGTTATACGGAGTAACAATTTTTATACTTGATGAATTCTATTCAACAGTATAAAGTTTTTTAACTTTGCTAATGGATTCCATCATGTCTTCTTTAAGTTAATCAGTCACTTGATCTATCTTGTTCTCCTGATACTAAACCCTCCAACTATTACTACATGTAAAAATATATGTTATGTTTAGAATGTTATCCAAATACTTAAATGAAATGAAGCCACAAATATATTATTCTAAAAATTATTAATGATAGATAATAAAAACTTTTGGAATGGTTCTTTTTTTTTTCACATATGATGAAAACTTTCAGGTACTTTAAGACCAGAGCACTTCGATTGGTTCTTTATACAAGTTATACAACAATTAGATTCTATTGGTTAAATACATAACCGAATTTACTATGTGTTATAAATTATACATCCTGTAGTGGTAGATTGGACCAAAGCATAGGATTCTCAAAGGAAATAGAGTAAGAGTTGTGAAGATAAAATCTTTTAAAATTTGCAAACAACATGATGATAAAACTTTAAACCTCAATAAAGCTCTACAGACTTACACGATATTATTAGTACATTTTCATGGTAATTTTCCCTAATAAAAAAAAGAAATAAGTCAACACATAATATACAAAATTGAAACGTTATAGGCATGTTAGTTTATTAAAAGACCTCCCAAGAAACAATGGCATTCGCAGGCTTGAATACCTGAAACATATTACGTATTTAACAATTTTTAATTCTAATAAAGTTAAATTGAGTGCTAATGACTAATCATATAGTATCATGATAACTAATCGCACAATTCGAAATACTAATACTTGATTCAAAGCTGCCACTACAGTCTAATGTTGAATACGAATTTGCATCAACAATACTTGATTGATTTCAGACCAACCATGCTAGCCGAGCTCGTCTATTATCTGAAGTAGAGTTGGACACTGGTAAGTAGTAACCCAACATACATGAAGCATTATACTGGATATCGGGTAGTCTTATAGCCAATGGTCGACTTTTTTTACATACTTATTAGTTGTCTCAAAGGAAATTCTTTTTGCCTTTATTGCTACTTGCCAATTTAGAATGAAACATATTTTCGTTGCTAGATTCATAATAACATATTCCTTACTATAGGTTACTGCACATCAACAACTAAAAATCTCAAAAATAATAAAATGCAACTTTAGCATACCACAAATTTTTGCAGGTCAAGCCAAGATAGTTGTGAAAACCGCTTAATAGCATGACTTTAGCTGTTCTTATTTTCCTTTACACCCCACTAGGAGCAAAAATAAATTTGTAGCCAAAGTACATAAATTATTACCGTTGGTACTTTGGATCAACGTCTAGCATGTTGTTCATGATTATTGATCAGCGATACATATTTACAACTAAAGAATGATCTTCAACATTAATCGATCAATGCTCCAGCTGTCACAGAAGCCCCGTTTTGACCCGTTACCCAATTGGCCAAACCCAACCATTTAGCCATCTCTGCAAAAGACTTAAAAAGAGAGGACCTAGAGACACCCACATGTCCTGAAACATTAACTTTTTATTCCCTGAATTCAACTGGATCTGCAAAAAACGAACATGATTAGCTTCTATACAACGAAGATCCTTGAGCATTACTTTAAGTATTTTGACCCACCCTAAATTTGATTCAACCAACCCCAAGCCTTCTCAAAGCATAAATGATACCCGTTGTTTTATTTTGTTGAGCCTACAAGTTCACTGGACTTTATCTCTTTAGTTAGAAAGCATGAGGCTATTGGTTTCACACAGTAGCAAAAAATTCGATCAAAAAATTGTAGCACCAAAAATCATATCCTAGATAGTGAAACAAAGGACCACATAAACCTAAACTTAATAACGCATACCCTATAACGACAATGATGGTTGGGAAACCACAATTGCAATAATCGTAACAGATTCCAAAAAAGAGTATTGCAAATTTAACTCGACTAAAGATTTCAGACGTATACCATTTATACACCATCCAGTTTTGACCCATTTCAGAAAACAATCAGCTTATCTACAAAAAATACCAATTGGTTCACATTTTACGTGTGTATGTGACCATTTAACGACCTCAACATTAAAATAGTAAATGCCAAGAATTCAATTCTTAATATGCAACATTAAAGCTGATTATCTAATGATCACATGAGCAAATCAATTTGCCATCAAAACACGATAATCATATATTATTTATAATAAAATGTTAAGAATGCAATCCAAAACAACCCCATATATTTTTTGGACTTACGCCCATGGTACCTCGTGGCTTTCTATTCGTCAGTACAAAAGCACCATGCACCATCACGACTCCTCAGAATACCTTCACACTATCTTTTAACATCAAGTAAGTTTTACGCCAAGTCTGCAAAGTCTCTCACCTCTTTTACCTGCAACATCGAAGACTAAAATGTTATTACATATGTAAGAACAAGTAGGCTATCATCTTGAACAACAATGAATTTACCTGGACGTTTCCTCTTCATGAAACAGAAGTCATATCAGAAGCCTCTTTTACGGCAGAAAGCATAGCAGCTGCAACCCTTAACCCCGCTGCACCGACGCTGTTTTATTTATCCGAAACAGTTCAGGTGATTTATAATTAAATCAGATTTTTAAATGTTATATTCAAGAGGATTCTCAGTATAGGCATACGCCTACCTTAACATTAATATCCCATTATAATTTGATAATCTGGTTCATGTTTGTGGGAAACATTGTCTCATCGGAATACGAATCAACATAATATGTTTACTTCATTTTACTCCCACGTATTGGGTTACCAACCTCAAGAAGGGGTTAAAAGATCACTCCTTTCGCCATAAATAGGCACCCCTACATTTTGTTCCCTTACTAAACCCTTATCCCATATTGTCTTTATACAAAACCTAAGTAAATCCTATGAAAGCATATTCACACGCGATAACAATAATAAAATGTGTAGACGCATAAAAATTAGGACTCTAACATGCATTGAGAAGTTAAAAGTCATTTTAATTACATTTTCATTATTATTTTTTTTTATTTTTTTTTTTTTATTTTTATCTAGAATATGTTTAAATGATCTATACAAATAGGATATGAAAATTTTTAAGTGGTTTAATAAATTTTATTTTATTATAAAAAGTTGGTTTAAAGTGATTCATAGTGGTAAGGTACGATATACCATTAGATAACCATCTCTAGATTTTTTTTATGACAACCAGAATGAATTTTTTAAAGATTACATTTAAGACAATTTTATTATTATTATTTAAAATGATTTTTTTTTTACTTAAAGTGACTTTCTTAATTTAAATTTATTTTTGTAAAAACATTATTTAATTTGGTCTTTCGAGTAAAGTCGATAATTGGTATAAGAATTTCCGTCTTTCGTATGTATATTTTTTTATGTGTTCATTTGTCGTGGTACGTCTGTTGATTTTCTTTCGTTGCGTTTTCACTCGGTGCATATACGTATCCTTTCTTTCAAAGGATTCTTATGTCATTTGATCCACGTCTATTTGCATATGTGGAATCCCCTATATGTATTCTAGCCTTTGATTCGATATTCGTTTGTTATCCTATTCGATTGTTCGTAACCCTTGGAGTTCGTTGATACCATTGAGTCGTGGAAACTTTGATGTGATTGTGGGAATGGACTGGTTGTCCAAGTGGAAGTTTGTGATAGTATGTCATGAGAAGGTGGTTAGGATACCGTTGGAAGGTGATGAGATACTTCGGGTTCATGGTGAACGTACTCAAGGAGTCGTGAAAACCTTAATGAACACAAAGGTAGGTGAATCGAAATTGAGTGATATTTCCGTCGTACAAGATTTTATTGATGTGTTTCCGAAAGATTTGTTGATGACCCCCACAAAGACAAGTTGAGTTTCGCATTGATTTGGTTCATGGAGCGACGCCAGTCGTGAAGTCTCCATATCGTCTAGCACCCTCGGAAATGCAAGAATTGTCTGTACAACTTCAAGAGTTGGAAGACAAGGGTTTCATATGACCTAGTCATTTTCCGTAGGGAGCACTGGTGTTATTTGTTAAGAAGAAGGATGGTTCTTTTCGCATGTGTATTGATTATAGGGAGTTGAACAAATTAACTGTTAAAAACCGTTATCCACTCCCTAGGATTGATGACTTGTTTGATCAATTATGAGGAGCGTGTCCTTTCTTAAAGATAAATTTTTCGATCAGGTTATCATCAGCTACGAGTGCATGAGGATGCCATTCCAAAGACCGCATTTCGAACGAGATACGGACATTTTGAGTCTACGATTATGCCTTTAGGGTTAACCAATGCACCAACGGTTTTCATGGACTTAATGAACTGGGTTTGCAAACCGTACTTAGGTAGGTTTGTCATCGTATTCATTGATGACATTCTGACCTGCTCGAAGTCGAAGGAGGAACATGAAGTTCATTTGAAGTTAGTGTTGGAGTCACTAAGGAAGGAGAAGCTGTATGCTAAGTTTTCTAAGTGTGAGTTTTGGTTGGAAGAGGTGCATTTTCTTGGTCACGTGGTCAACCATAACGAATTCACGTGGACCCGAGTAAGAGTGAGGCAGTGAGGAATTAGATGATTATTCTTAGGATTGTCAGGTTACTATTGACGTTCATCGTGAATTTTTTTAGATTGTTGAACCCCTTTACTTCCCTAACTAAGAGGAATCAGAATTATGAGTGGAGTATAGAACAAGAAGAGGCTTTTTAGACTTTGAAGAATGATTTGTGTGATACTCCGATAAAGTGAATGTAGTGGGTGATGCGTTGAGTAGAAAGGAGAGAGTGAAATCAAGACGAGTAAGAGGAATGATACTGGCAGCCCAAAGTGATGCGTTCAAGCAAGAGAACGTACTCGTAGAAAGGCTACATGGTCTAGATCAACGGATGGAAAGAAAAGGAGACGAGAGTTTATACATTATGGATCGAATTTAGGTTCTATTGGTAGGAAGTGTAATGGATGAGGCCCATGCATCAAGGTACTTGGTACATCCGGGAGTGGATAAGACGTACTATAACCTTGGAGACATGTATTGGTAGCCACGTGTAGAAAATGATATAGCTACCTATGTTAGCAATTGTCAGATTTGTTTAAGAGGTAAAGGCTGCAATGTCAAAGACTTTTGGCTTGCTGCAACAGCCTGAGATACTTGAGTGAAAATAAGATGGAATCACCATGGATTTTATCACTAAATTTGCAAGGTTAAAGTAGTGAGTATGAAGTGATTTGGGTGATGGTCGATGGACTGACCAATTTAGCTTATTTTCTAGCTATACAGGAAGATTTCAAGATGTAAATTTGGCAAGGATTTATATTGATGAGATAATAGCAAGGAGTGGAATTCTGGTGACGATCAAATCAGATTGAGATGGATGATTTACCTCATGGTTTTGGCAGACGCTGCAAAAAGTGTTAGAGACGCGATTGGATTTGAGTACTGCTTAGTATCCTCAAGCGGATGGACAAAGTGAGTGTATGATTCAGACATTGGAAGATATAATGAGGGCATGTGTTATCGATTTTTGTGGTAGTTCTCATTTGAGCATTCGGTGTGCTCCGTTTGAAGCCTTGTATGGAAGGAAATGTAGGTCGCCTGTTCTATGGGCAGAGATTGGAGAGAGTAGTTTGACTGGACTTGAGTTAGTACAAGAAACGACTGGTAAGGTAGTGTTGGTAAAGGAAAAGCCCAAAGCGGCAGGAGATCATCAAAAGAGCTATGTTGATTTTAGGCGTAAGCCGTTAGAGTTTGAGGTTGGAGATCGTGTATTGTTAAAGGTGACGCCTTGGAAGGGCTTATATCGTTTTGGAAAGTAAGGTAAGTTAGCACCGAGATGTGTAGGACCGTTTGAGATCCTTGAAAGGATTGGCCTTGTAGCTTATAGGTTGAGGTTACATGAGGAGTTGAATAGCGTGCATGACACTTTTCATGTGTCAAATATGAAGAAGTGCTTGGCGGACGCAAATTTGCATGTGCCATTAAATGAGATCAAGGTCGACAAGACACTTTGTTTTGTCGAGGAACCTGTAGAGATTATGGATCAAGAAATTAAGAAGTTAAAATGTAGGAAAATAGCGCTTGTGAAAGTTACATGGAATTCGAAACGTGGTCCTGAGTTTACTTGGGAACACGAAGATCAGATGAGGATTAAGTATCCACAGTTGTTCGTGGACCAAGTTGTTGAGCCTGCTAGTTAAATCTCAGGACGAGATTTCCTTAAGGAGGGGATGCTGTGACACTCGTGCTTTGATCAGGTTAGTAATACCTTTAGAAATGGCTAAGAGTTCGTTGTGTGTGTGATTCTTGTATGCTATGTGTTATATATGTGTGCTAAGTGGTTTGAATAGGTGCATGATATCATTTTGAGGTGTATGAGTATCTTATTTTGAGTGCGTTTATGTGTGGAGATGAGTATTCCATTTGTTCACGTATAGTGATAATGGAAAGGTAGGGCGTATTGCGTGTAATGCTGCGTCAATGATTTGATGATTTTGTGTTAGGAGTTTATGGGAAATGTATTATGATGGAAATAAGTTAAGTGAGTGAAATATGGAAGTTTGTAGCAAACTTTCTAAATATAGAAAGTGAAATGTGAAATGACAAGTTATTTTTAGAAAGTTTAGTAAGTATCGATTATGTAAAAAGGTTTGCCAAAATTAGCTTAGGTTTTTATAAAAACTTAAGATAATGAAAATAATTAGTTAATTAATAATTAAATAAAAAAAATTATAAATAACATATTTATATGTATAAATTTCAAAATTAAAAAAAAATAAAAAAAAATAATTATGGGGTGTTGTGGGCCGGTTTTGGATAAAGGGGAAAAAGGAAACAAATTTGACTATAATTAGGACTCTATTAGTATAAATACAAAAAAAATAAAAACCCTAAATCACTTTTCTCCTCCTCCCTCCCTTGTTCAGCCGATCCATCATGAAAAAAAAAGATTTTTTTTATCAAGAACAAGTTGGTGAATTTGTGTTTCAAGATTCAAGGTTTAGGTAAGTTTCAATTAAGCTTTTGTTTAGTTTTTCTTTAAAACATGTAACAATTAATATGATGGATCTTTAAGGTTATGAAAACTTCTGTAATTAAGGATGTTTTAATTATGCTAAAATGTTTAGGGTTTAATTAGGATCTTATTGGTGTAAGTGGTTAGAGTTAGATCACGTTAATTCATGAATTAGAGTTGAGCAGAATTTAGGGCTGTGTTCAACTGATGATATCTAGATGTTAAAAACTTGTTTTGATATGATTCAAAAGCCTAAATTGTAGTTCAGAGAGTCTATTTTTCAAAAAGCCCGGCCTCGAACGATTTTGAGTTCGGGAAGTTGGTCAATTGGTCAAAACAAGAAACGTTGTCAAAACAGTAAATACGGGTCAGAATTAGGTCATGTTTGGGAAGGTAAAACCCTAACTTAAAAGTAGAATTAAGGTTAGACAATCCACAGAGATTAAGTTTAATATGTATATAAAGAAACCCTAGAAGGAGAGCTTCTGTTTGTGTGTCTAATTATGATATTTAAGGCCATACTTTTTAGTGTGCAATCAGATCCGAATTAGGACAGTTTTGAAGTTGGATTTTATTTGGGATAGTTGTGCATGTAACGGGTTCTTGGGAATCACAAGGTAGTTAGTAAACTCATAAATGAACTTAGGTGATTTTGGTATAATTTATTAAGGTCATTAAGTATGGTTTTTAAGTTGGTAAAGATACATTAAAATTCTGTATTTTTGAATAAATTGTAGTTTACTAGTGTAATGTGTTAATGAAGTGGTTATGGTTGGGCATGGTGTCGGGGTGACCCATGGTGGTTAATCAAACCCTTACACATCCATCATATGTGAGTTACATGGACTAGAGCTTTTTGCTTGGTCGCGTGTAACCGTGTTTTATTTATTTGTATAGTTGCGTGTTAAGATTTAAAGCTGCGTTGTAGCATTCAGGTGAGTTACATAGTCCCACTTTTTACTGCATTTTAAACTTGGGATGGAAATGATGCAAAGTGTTTTGAAATGATTTAGATTGCTGTGATTATGTGTTTACTTTGTGCATGGACTGTTACTTGGCTATTATATGTTATGTGCTACGAGTCCTAGTATGGAATAGGTTCGTATCATGCTACATGTTATGTGATGTGATATGGATTGTGTTTTAAGAGCGGATGAGTACGCCTACTCAATGTGGATTTAGTCGGACGCTTGCATTTCCCGGGAATAAACATGTTAAGTATAATGACTGGCTTGCATGTACTTCGTGTTAGCATGTCAGGAAATTACAGATTTGGGAGCGGATGGGTACGCCTACCCAGTGTGTTGTATGATTGATTGGATTGTATGCATGTTAGCTTGTATAGTAGTTAGTAACTGTCATGTTATGCATGTTTTATAATCACAGTAATTCGGAAATGTGTTTTGAGAAAGGATTTGAAATGAGTGTCTGAAAACCTATGTTTCTCACAAACCATTGTGTTGATGTATAAGCATCATTTTTAGGTATTCAGCAAGATGAGGTTAAGGTTAAGAAAAGTGGCTAGATGGACCGTAGGCAGCTGGAGAAGTTTAGTTATCTAGATTTCGTTATTTGTTTTGGATGATGAATGATTATTTGTTTTGCTTTGTTAGGAAGTATGAATGTTTGCATGTCATGACGTTGGCATGAACTGCCTTTATTTCAATGTCAGACGCCTATTGGATTTTGTTGATGTGTTTGGGTATTTTCATGACACTGTGTGCCTATACCTTGTATTTTTATGCATGTTTAGTTTCTCTATATAGACGCCAATGTGTTGTGATAATTCCCTTTCCCGTCGCGCCTCGCGTTTCCGCTTTGGCGGGGTATGACTTATTAGCTCAAAAAGAAAGTGACATAAAAGAAGGTTTAAAACTTAAAGCCTATAAATTTTCAGTTGTCAAAGAGAAACATGATGAGTTAGTTAAACAGAGATTTTTAACAAAGTCACATTATGAAGGTCTTGTTAAAGAGAAAACTCGGGTAATAATGGATTTGAAACTTAAGGAAGAAAAGGACATTGACATAATGATTTCAATTGAAAAGCAATTAAATTTTTGAATGAAATTGTTTATAAAGGGAATCAATCAATTCAAACCATTCATATGTTAGCTCCTAAAGGCCCAACATTCAATGGTAGACTAACCTTTGCAAATCCAATGTACCTTAAGAAATCTCAATCTAAAAATCCTTTTTTGTATGAGATCCCATATGACACATCTGATCCTGCAAATAGATTCGTCCCTGATAAGGAAGAGACATTGACTATTGAAAAAGAGAGTAGATCAAAATTGAATAAATACTTAGTGAAACAATATGATTACACAAAGCTAAATAGTCTTTATGAGATTTTTAAACCAACGACACATGAATATCATGAACAGTTGGCACATGCAAATGAAGTAAGAAAGAAATTATGGAGAAAATATTTTGTGAAATTTAAACCAAAAATTTTCAAAAACATCGGCTTCTTACCTACTTTAAAATTAATTAGTAAAAGTAGACAAGCTTATAATGTAATGAGGAATAACATAAATCATTTCAGAGAACTTGTTGATCAAGCTTGGGAAAAGCATTCTCATGATCATTTTCGTGCACCAACTGCTCATGATATGGAAATCCTAATTAAAACATGTTTGATGCCTCTTGCCCTAAAGACACAGAATGATAGTTTCAAATTTGTTCATGAACTTAAGCAAGAAATGCATACTGATTTAAAGTATATTGAATCCCTTGAAAAAGAAATTGACGAACTTGAATCTGATAAAGCAGAATTTTCAAACATGTATGATATACTTTTGCAAGAGTGTGTGTCTAATGATGTTATGTGTTCTTTTTTGCATTCTTTATCTGATTTAGATGCTCACGCTGAATTGCAATGCTTATATCTTCATAAAGTGAAAGATTGTGAATGTCTTGCACAAAAGCTTTTGAAATAAACTGAAATTGTTAGTAAAGAAGTTTATAATGAGCTTTTACGAAGTTTTGCTAAATTAGAAAAACACTTGATTTCTCTTGAACTTGCTTTACAACAATGTTAAGAATAAATGAAAAATGACACAATTTTCAAAGAAAAAGCGTCAAATGTATTTCTAAAAGAATGTGAACAATATTTTGAAATACAAGATTTGAAAGCTCAATTGCAAGACAAGAACATTGCCAAATGTGAGTTAAAGAAACTCATTGAGAAATGCAAAGGAAAATCTGTGAAAACTAAGTTTGATAAACCATCTGTTGTTCGACAACCAAATGCTCAAAGGATTCCAAAACCATCAGTTTTAGGCAAACCGACTCCTTTTTCAGACTCTCTTGAGAGGAAAAGTTTTTCAAAGACAAAGTCGGTTCCCAAAACTAATGTGTCAAAGGGTTTATCAAAACCAGTCACTACACAGATTTTGCCTCAAACAGCAAGGCAAGCTGTAAGAAACACAAATGTGATTAAACCAGGCATGTATCAAATTGACACTAGGACAACACAAACTAGAGCACCTCAGTTGCCTCAGACTTCTAGGAATACTAATCCTCGCGTGTCTACCTCTACAGGAGTAAATCACAGAACTAATGTTAGCAGACCACAGCTTAGGAGCACTCAAATAAAAGATAAGGTCGTGCCAAACAATAGTCAAGTGAAGTTTAAGAAGACTGAAGTAGAAGACCACCATAGGATTTCTAGTATTTCTAATAAAACAAAGTCTGTAACTGCGTGTAATGACAGTTTAAAATCCAGAACTTCGAATGTTAATGCTGTTTGTGCTACTTGTGGAAAATGTGTGTTTAATTCGAATCATGATGCTTGTGTTTCTAAATTCTTGAATGACGTGAATGCTAGAACTAAGAAGCCTAAAGTAGTGTCCAATATACAGACAACCCCAAAAGTCAAGCAAAACAAATCTTTCAAAACCCCCTACGAAAACAGTTGCCATGAGAATCTACTATTCATAAATCTAATAGTTACTATAGGATGCTTTATGAGAAAACTAGTAAGGCATGGAAATGGTGGATAGCCTAAGACAAAAATGAAATGGGTGCCTAAAGTTAGGAAAGAAGACGTGAACACAAGTATTAGTCCAACAATAGATAATGCATCTAGGATAACTAATGTCTTGAAACTCACAAATACTTTAGGATCCAATTTGTCATGTATTCCATCGTCCTCTAATTCTCTTGCAGATTGTTCAACTCATCCTATTCATTGTTGACTCTGGATGCACAAAGCACATGACGGGCAATCTAACGCTGTTGTGCAATTTTGTTGAAAAATATCTGGGTACCGTCCATTTTGGCAATGATCAATTTAATTCTTGGTTATGGAGATTTGGTTCAAGGAAATATCACGATCAACAGGGTTTATTACGTCGAAGGCCTCAATCACAATCTCTTCTCGGTTGGTCAATTTTGTGATGCGGATTTGGAGGTTGCTTTTCGGAAATCTACGTGTTTTGTTAGAGATCTTCAAGGAAACGATTTACTCACCGGTAATCGTGGATCTGATCTCTATACAATTTCTCTTCAAGAAACAACTTCATCAACTCCAATCTGTCTCATGGCTAAAGCCTCACCAACTCAAGCATGGTTATGGCATCGAAGACTTTCTTATCTTAACTTCGACTACATCAACTTGCTTTCAAAGAAGGATGTCGTGATTGGTTTACCAAAACTGAAATATGTCAAGGATCAACTATGTTCCTCTTGTGAAGTGAGTAAAGCAAAAAGAAGTTCATTCAAGACAAAGACTGTTCCAAGTTCAAAAGGACGGTTAAATTTGCTTCATATGGACTTATGTGGTCCAATGCGGGTTGCTAGCATAAATGGGAAGAAATATATTCTGGTAATTGTAGACGACTACTCCAGATATACTTGGACTCTATTTATAAGATCCAAGGATGAAACACCAGAATTTCTAAAAGATTTCCTCACGATGATTCAACGAAATCTTCAATGCCCAGTAATTTCTGTTCAAACTGACAGAGGCACCGAGTTCTTAAACAAGACACTCAATGCATTCTTCAAAGAAGAAGGAATTGAGCATCAAACTTCTACTCCTCGAACACCTGAACAGAACGGCATTGTCAAAAGACGAAACCGTACTCTAGTTGAGGATGCTCGAACGATGCTTTCAGCTTCTAAACTTCCTTTATTCTTTTGGGCTGAACCAATTACAACCTCATGCTATACTCAAAGCAGATCAATCATTATCCCAAC
Organism: Tanacetum coccineum; assembly: GCA_026074375.1. Lineage (NCBI taxonomy): Eukaryota > Viridiplantae > Streptophyta > Magnoliopsida > Asterales > Asteraceae > Tanacetum > Tanacetum coccineum. Next base: position 37,562 of record BQNB010008657.1, read on the forward strand.
ACATGAGAAGACTGCCTATCACATCATCAATGACAGAAAACCTTCAATTAGACACCTTCACATCTTTGGTTGCACCTGTTACTTAACCAGAGATGGTGAAAATCTTGACAAGATGAAAGAAAAAGGGGACTCGTGCATTCTGGTGGGATACTCTACTCAGTCTAAGGGATATCGCGTTTACAACAAGAGAACACGATTGATAGTTGAATCCATACATCTCAGATTTGATGAGATCAAAGAGATGTCTGAGACGTCTGTCGATAATAACACTTCAGGCCTCGTTCTCCAACGACAAAAGGCGTCAGATTATGACAACTCTGGCCCCGATCCCCAACTATAAAATATTTCTCCTTCAGCAGATACAACAGCTCCATCACAACAAGAGTTGGATCTTCTATTCGGTCCTCTGTATGATGAATTTTTCACTGCAGGTACTTCAAGTGTCACAAGTCTTCTTCTCCCATCGACAATTCTACTCAACAAGACACACAACCTACAATGAATATTCACCATTCAACAGATCCAATAACTCCAACTACAAAATATGCATACCTTCTATCAACCATACGATTCCGAATACCGATGGACAAAAGATCACCCGTTATCTCAAGTTTGTAGAAATCCATCCAAGCCAGTATAAACAAGACGACAACTTGTAACAGATCCTGAAATGTGTATGTTCGCGCTCACCGTGAGTACTGCTGAACCGAAAAACATTAAGGAGGCAATTGTTGATTTCGCATGGATAGAGGAAACGCAGGAAGAGCTTCATCAATTTGACATACTACATGTCTGGGAACTCGTTGACAAACCCTTTAGCAAGACTGTAATCAAGCTACAGTGGTTATGGAAGAACAAAAATGATGAAGATCAAACTGTAATTCTCAATAAGGCATAAGTTATAGCTAAAGGATATGCTCAGTAAGATGGTATTGATTTCGAGGAATCATTTGCTCCAGTTGCTCGCTTGGAAGCTGTTCGGATTTTCGTCACCTATGCTGCACACAAGTCTTTTCTAATTTATCAGATGGACCTAAAAATGGCATTTCTTAATGGTCCACTGAAGGAGGAGGTTTATGTTGCACAAGCAGATGGATTCGTTGATCCTGATCATCTAGAAAAAGTTTACCATATAAGGAAAGCTCTATATGGATTGATGCAAGCTCTGAGAGCCTCGTATGATGAACTCTCAAATTTCCCGATGTCCAAAGGTTTTACTAAAGGTACCATTGACCCTACTCTATTTACGATAAGATACGGGGAGGACATTCTACTTGTGCAAATTTACGTCGATGACATTATTTTCAGGTCTACAAACCCTAAATTTTCTAAACGATTTGAAAAATTAATGCACAGTAGATTTGAGATGTCCTTAATGGGGGAAATGAAATTCTTTTTAGGACTACAGATCCACCAATCACCAAGAGGTATCTTTATCAATCAGGCCATGTACGCTTTAGAGATTCTTAAAAAACATGGTATGGAAAAATGTAATATTGTTGGTACACCAATGGCTACCAAACCTAAACTGGATGTAGACTTGAGTGGAAAACTAGTAGACCAAACTAACTACCGTAGTAAAATCGGGTCACTCATGTATCCGACATCTAGTAGACCAGACATAGTGCAAGCAGTATGTTATTGTGCACGTTATCAAGCAAGACCGACTTAAAAACGCCTCAAAGAGGTTAAAAGGATCTTTCGATACTTAAGATCCAAAGGATTCTGGCTTTGAACTAACCGCTTTTTCAGATGCCGACCATGCCGGATGCCTTAACACTCGCAAAAGCACTTCTGGAGGAATACAATTCCTAGGTGATAAGTTAGTCAGCTGGATGTCAAAGAAGCATGACTGTACTGCAATGTCATCAGCAAAGGCAGAGTACGCAGCATTATCTGCAAGTTGTGTTCAAGTAATGTGGATGCGGACACAACTTAAGGATTATGGCTTCAACTACAACAAAATACTATTGTATTGCGGCTCTCAGTCAGCCATAGCAATCTCATGCAACCCCGTGCAACACTCCCGTACCAAGCACATCCATACTCGCTACCATTTTATCAAGGAACCGGTTGAAAACGGTATAATTGAATTGTACTTTGTTAGAACTGAATACCAATTAGCTGACATGTTTACTAAAGCCTTACCCGAAGATAGGTTTTAGTATCTTGTCAGACGAATTGGTAGGAGATATTTGACTCTAGCAGAACTGAAGGTTCTAACAAATGAATCTGCTTGATATTTCATCAAACATCGACTGGTAAATATTTTTTGAGAAAAGAAAAATACAAAAATATAAAACCTAGAAAAACAAAATACAAAAATATAAAATTTAAAAAAGAAAACACAAAATTAAAAAAAATTAAAAAATTTTCAAAAAGAATATTCTTGACATGTCTCTTGGAATCGATAACATTTACGTACCTAGAAATGTTAATTAACATCGACATGGGCATGTAAATGAAGTTCGAGCAAGAATTTCAAATGCTTTCAAAACATGTCATTTCTAATTTTTCTTTATGACTTGTAATCACTCTCAAATTCCGAACGACAAAGGAGAGTGTACGTTTCAGTGCGCTTATCCTTAGCGTTAGAAGAGAAGTCTTCTAACATGATGTTTTTCAAAATGAGTCAATGTTTGAAGGGGAGTTTTTCGAAAAACAAAGTTTTAATGATTTTGGATACATCATCTCACGACAATTCTTATGTATTCAAAACATTTTAAAAAGTCTCTTAATAGCAACTAAGTAATTACAATGACAACTTAATAGAGAATATCTGTTATAAGATGACCTAGTGTTTGAGTATAATTTTTCAAGAATTCTTCAATGACAATTCATAATCTTTCAAAATTGTGTGCTCAACACTGCCTCACCCTCAATTTTATATTCATTTTACAGCTTGGTATCTTTTTTGTGTCAAACATATGTAAAATTAAAGGGGAGCAAGATGAAAAAGTTCCATCTAATTCATGCTGACGATATTTTCTCCCCACAAAATTTTCATGACAAATTTTATTCACAAGATATTTCAAAACTAAGTGAATTAGTATTTAAAATAAGGGGAGAAATGTAATTAAAATGTTATCTAGAAAATAATAAGTGATCTAAAGACTTAAGAGTGAAAAGTGCTTTATACTCTTACCCACATGTACAAAACACTTTCGATTATAGATGCAAGTGTGAAGGTGGAGTTTTTCCAAAAGTTTAAACTTTCAAAGTGTTAAACGTTTTGATATTTTTATCAAACACTTTGACTGATTTTTTCAATGGTTTTTATGGTGAAGATCAAATACCTAAAAACATCTTAATTCATGACGATTCTAAAGTTATAAGGTGGTTAGGTTAGGTATTAGTCCTACGATCCAACCAGAACCGGAGGGATCTACCCAAGGACACTCCATAGTTAGAAATAACAGTCCTTAGGTATGATTGGAGATGAATGAGAACGGGAATAATGTCGAATAAGATTGAGCTAACATTGAAACAATCACAACAAGGTGTTAGTAATGACGTCTTGGTAAGCATTGAAGGGGTTGAATAATTAAAAAGAAATGTATGGATAAAGGGTGAAAAGAAAGCAGCCCTCCACACACTTTAGGCAGAAACCGGGTCAATACATAATCTATCAGATTCACAAAGATGAATTCTGGTATTAAAGACATGACATCATGGACCCAGTGATGCACTGCACAACCCTTCACAGCCATTCAAGTTTCTCTCAATAGATACTTATCTCATTTGTCACGAAGATACACATGACTTCTATTGACTTTCTCACTCCGAGTTAGTTGATATTAAATAGGTGGCAGTATGCTCCAGCCTCCGGGTACCAAAACCAAAATGCACTAATCGAGTCTAGAGCCAAGAGATCAATATATAAATCTCATTAGGACACATTCCAAGATAAACACTTGTTGAACACCATTAAGTTCACAAGCTGTTAACAAGAGTCCTACGCATTATCCTTGTGATTTTGCCAGAACATTCAGAGTGATGCTCTTTAGTATTCACAGTGATGAATGAAAATCCTTCCAGAGTCAACATCAAACAACTATGTGGTAGGTGACTTGCGAGATTCTATATGAATCAAGCTTGTGTCAACTAGATATCGATTCGGTCTAATAAATGAATTGACGACTCAATTAGAAAGATAATAACTATCTGATTCACTCTTACCATGTTGCCTGCTTTGAGACATTCCGGTATTGAGAACAAGCAAGCATGGTGAATCTAATACATCTGTGTTAGAAGATCCTACGCTTTGAGCTGGAAACCCTGTCAAAGAGATTCTCTGAATCTACCTGCTCACATGTATAGTATTTATACTATAAAACGGTCCTACAGAATCGAAGGTTAATGCAACCGAATCTCAACGAATGACAAATCCATATTCGTCCATATCTGCTGTTTATCACTAACTTTTAAATGTGGGTACAAACGACGGTGTTGCAGTCTCATTCCAGCAGAGTCGGATTCATTACCACATGCTCATGCTCAAACTACAAAGACATACTATTGGCATCAAGATTTAAGAATCAAGAAAGCTCAAGTTCATACAAAGACAAAGACTTCTGCAAACTTTGATATACAAGATCTTCCTTTAAGATATCAAGTCTATCAAGGGAGACTGTTAGCAAGCTTTCAATATGTTGCAAAGTATGAGCATGTTGGTCAAGACACAAGATGGCAAAGATGATAAAGATAAACAAGGAAAAGATTTAAAGATCTCGAAACTAAAGACAAAGTCGAAATACAATGACAAAAGCTCAAGATAAAAGATCACACAGCATGAAGGAACAAACCTACAACATGATAAAGACCAAATACTCAAGAACTTAAAGACAAAGTTATCTCAACAAAGTCCTAGGAAGCAAGATTCAAGATATCACCTCAGGAATTTGAAGACCACACATTAGGGGAGATTGTTAGCCTCAAATATGTCTTTGAGCATGGAAGCTCGGAATTAGCAGGAAGTCTTGCTTCGGAGTAGATTGTTAGCCTCAAAATATTAAGTCGAACAAGGAAGCTCAGCTACTAATCATGGAAGCTCGGTCTTTATTGAATATATGTTGTAATAGGCTAAGTTACGGGTATCGGGTTGGTTAGTTAATCTAATATTATACTTATTTCGGGCTAAAGCCCAAAGTAATCCCGAGCCCGACCCAAGTCCAAAACCCACGGCCCAATAAGCCTTATATGGCCGACCTAGTTGTGGGTATAAATACCCCTTCTCCACACATAGAGAAGGGTTGGTTGTTCATTTGTAAGTTTACACATAGCAATCCACCACTCTTTCTTTTCTCTCTAGTTCATCTCTCTAGTTTCTCTCTCTATAATTCTTAGATTTCTCCCTTTTGATTCTTGAAGTGGAAATGATATCATAGGTTCCTACTCATGTTATATTGTATTGTTGCCGAAAAACAATATAATCTTGCTTATTTTGTTGCAAAACGAATTGAGAATGCTCGGGCTACTCCTAAAGCAAACCTACCCTATGGTATGCTTTTGACACGCATATTCTATTATGTCATGGATATATTCCCTCATCTCGACAATGGTATTTACAATGTTGTCGATCGTGTCATGCGTCCTCTTGCTCTTGTTCAAACTAAAAAACCCCGAAAGGACCGCGAGACTCAAAGAGCTCGTCATTCCACTTCTTTATCATCCGCCAATCATCACGGATCGTCATCTCATCAAGTTAACGACGACAAATAAATCCAAAATAAAGGTACTTCTCGAGCTATCACTCCATCCCCTACTTCTTATCTTAATTCTCTTTCGCCACTTACCCATCATGAATGACATTCCTACCACTTCTTAACAACATGCAGATCTTCATTTTGAGCGACAAACAATTTTACTAAACCGTCAACAACAAATGCATGAGGAACAATGAGGTGTGTTCAAGTCATATGGAAATACCCTCAAAGGAGTATTTGGACAAAAGAAGAAGTGAAAGAAGAAGTTGTTTAATTAGACTTGTTTGAATAAATTGTTTAGTGTTCTCGTTTAATTATGTGTGTTTGTTTAAACTATTTATTTGCTTGTACTTGATGCTATTCTGAATCATTCGGAACAACTTGAACTTGCGTAGAACTTATGAATTTATTAATATTAGAGTATGCTTAATTTTTATTTAGCATGATTACTACAAAGTTGATATGTCATGCACACTAGTTAATTTATATACATTTATATGTGATCACATGCATCCTTAAGGCATAGGACTTGCTGCAAAATGTCCACTTAAATTCTCCTTTTCTTACAAATTTAAGCAGAAAACAAAAACCTAAACAGCCTGTGAATTCCCAGGTGGCGGCCCCCTTAATTATCAAGGGCGACCCCCTAATTGATAAGGGGGGCGGCCAGTATGTCACGATTATTACTATTTTCTTTCTACTTTTTGACTCCCTTTTACTTAGACCTAACTATAGTTACCCATAAAATACGAACATTATTTGGAAATGACTTAATTAACACCAACCCAAACCATTTCCATACCATTTTCCCCATATAAAATGATACCCATTCTTCACTTCCGAACCATCATCTTCTTCATTCATCTTCAACCTCAAACAATTCCATGGCTTCCACTCAAGATTCCATCAAGAAAATTTTTCATTAACCTTACCAACGAAGACTCAAAAACTCCATCACCACAACAACAACCAAAATCACTAAATGTACCTAGTGCACCATCCAAAACACCATCAACCAAAGGAACATCTTCATCGTCAATCAACTCCAAACTCAATTCATCTCCAGTTTACTCCACATCTCCTTCAACCAATGCTTACTTAAGCTCATCCAACTCTCCTCCTCGAAGAGTTCCTCCTTCACCACCTACACAAGACAATGAACCCATGGATATCACAATCTCTCTTTCACCAATAACCCCACTTGAAGATTCCTTCAACACACCTTCACTACCAACAATGCCATCACCACCCATCTTTGGTCATCATATTCTATTTAACCTACTTGAAGCCCATGGAGCAACTTGTTTGTATTGCCTCCATAACCGAACTTTGATCTTTGGCTTGAGAGATGAACTTCACTACATGTTTTCCTTCATTGAGCACTTATTCTCTCAACCATCCCCACCAAATACATCACCACCGAATCCTTCCGCACCAACAACCTCTCCACCCGCAAATTAAGAATATTGCTTAAGTCTTTCTTGCTTTTTATAAAAATCCACCAACCTTTTGAAGCAAGTCTTATGACCTTCTAGTCTTTTAGGAAATTTGTATTTTTATTTTCATGCATGTTTTATTATTGTGTTTTAAACACAATATTTATGTTTAATGAATGGAATTTAATTTAATGGCTTAAATTATGTTGATTGTTGCATTATATATTTGTTAGTTCTTATATTTTTTAAAGATGTTACATATATTTTGTTATGTTGATTGGTAATTATATATTTTATGATGATTGGTTGACACAAATATATATTGTTGGTTGGCAATTTATTTTAATATTTTTCGTGATAATTGCTAGTAGTTAGAAATATATATTGCACTCGTTTTTCTAAGTCGGTTTTGTAGCAAAGTCACCATAGCTCGATTCATTGGTGCCCTCAAACGAGAGAAAGCACACATCAAGGGGGAGCATTTATTTCGTCGGATTAATATTTTTTGACTTCTCTACGTTTTGATAATCATAAAATGTAAAAACGTTAAATACGAAATTAAACGTAAACAAGTTATTAGTCATAAATTTTTATTTTGACACTAATCACTTAAAGGTATGAATAATAAATGCTTAATTTATTTAATGATCAACGATATTTAATATTTGTCCTAGACATTACATTTTTTATAAAATGTAACAAAACAAGTTTTACAAAAATTAGACAAAATATTTTTGTATTTATAAGAAATGTTTTGATAAAAAATAAAAATTTGAATTCAAATTTCCCCCTAAAACGGATAAAAAAACTGCCTAAAAAAACACCTCCCCAGAAAAGGACAAAGCTGGGAGCGTCCTACAGGGGGCGGCCCCCTGGTAGGTATGGGCGGTCCTCTGATTGATAAGGGGGGCGACAAGGTATTTAAGGGGGCCGGTCATGTATTTCGACTCCCAGCTTTGCCTATAAATAGTGGATTGTTCCCACATATTTTCTCACATTTTGAACCTTTTTTCTTTCTGTCTTAAATCATCAAACACATTTCCAAACCTTTGATCATTTAATCATTATAATCATTTGTTTCAAAGTGATCCAAGCTTACCTCTCAAATTGCAAGAGAAGAATACTCGTAATCGTCAAGATACAAAGTGTTGTAGTTTAGTTGGTGATTCGATTCTTACGATTGTGTTGTAATTTGTAGATCTATTAATTCGCATATAATCTTGTGTAATAGTTAGATCAAGTAGATCATGGGAGTATTTGAGTGAAGAAATACTTGTGAGAGCGGTTAGTAGTGTGGTAGATCGGTTCTAGCTAAGATTAGAACTCGGCATTTGGCTTAGTGTTGAAAATTGGTGTAAGCTACTTGTGAACGGTTTTCTCCGCCTAAAAGGAGCTTGTTGACATAGTGAAGTGAACTCTCGAGTCAGATACTCGAGGAGCGGAGTAGGGTGAAGAGGTGGTTCGTTACCGAACCACTATAAATCTTTGCGTCGTGGTTTGATCTTTCTAACTCTTTCCTCTCATCTCGTATTTAATATTGTGTTGTTTATTTTAATTATTTACTTATATAGATTGTTCATATTGAGTGCACATTGATATCACCTAAACTTGAATCTACGATTTTATATACAAACGTTAACTAAACTTAAAAAGCGATAAACTATTCAACCCCCTTCTAGTTTTCACAATTGGTATCAAAAGCCTAGAAAGCGGTAAACTATTCAACCCCCCTTCTAGTTTCCACAATTGGTATCAGAGTGAGGTTACCTAAGATTTTTAAAATAAACTGTATTATAAAACTTGAATCAATCTATGGAATCGGAAAAATATTTAGAAGGGCAATCCATGCAAAGACCTCCGTTGTTTGAAAGTGATGGATTTATTTATTGGAAAAATAAATTCGAGACTTACGTGAAATCAAAAGATCTAAATATTTGGCATGTTATTATCTATGGTGATTTTCAATCTACTGAAAATAATCCCAAACTAAAAAGGATGATATTGTACCATTTGATAAACAAAGCGACGATCTTAAAAAGAGACTTGCAAAAAACAATGAAGCTAAAATGGTAATTTACAATGCTTTGCCACGTAAAGAATATGAAAGAATTTTTATGTGTAAAACCGCAAAAGAAATTTGAGAAACTTTGTTAATCACTCACCAAGGTAATAGTCAAGTCAAAGACAATAAAATAGATCTTCTTGTTCAACAATATGAACAATTTACGATTTTAGAAGAGGAATCGATAGATAATGATTTTGCTAGGTTTAACACTATTATTACTAGTCTAAAAGCACTTGATAAAGGTTTTTCTAGCAAGAACTATGTTAGAAAATTTCTTGGGGCACTTCATCCTAAATGGCGTGTAAAGGTTACGGCTATTGAAGATTCGAAGGACTTGACATCACTATCACTCGATGAACTTATCAGTAACTTGAAAGTTTATGAAGTGATAATTAAGAAAGATTCTGAAATAGTCAAAGGTAAAAGAGAACAAAGTAAATCTCTTGCCTTAAAGGCTAAAAAGGAATATAGTGATGAAGAAAGTTTGACTTCCGGGAGTGAAGACGAGGAGTACGCTATGGCCGTGAGGGACTTCAAGAAATTTGAGCCATGTTAACCATTATTTTTAAAATAAAATGTATTTTAAAACTTGAATAGATCTATAAAATCAGAAAAATATTTAGAAGGTCAATCCATGCAAAGACCACCACTCTTTGAAAGCGATGGATTTATTTATTGGAAAAATAAATACGAAACTTACGTGAAATCAAAAGATCTAGATCTTTGGCATGTTATTATCTATGGTGATTTTCCGCCTACTTAAAATAATCCTGAAACTAAAAAGGATGAAATTGTACCATTTGATAAACAAAGCGATGATCTTAAAAAGAAACTCACTAAAAACAATGAAGCTAAAATGGTAATTTATAATGCTTTGTCACGTAAAGAAGATGAAAGAATTTTTATGTATAAAACCGTAAAAGAAATTTGGGAAACTTTATTAATCACTCACAAAGGTAATAGCCAAGTTAAAGACAACAAAATAGATCTTCTTGTTCAACAATATGAACAATTTACGATTCCGAAAGAGGAATCGATAGATAATATTTTTGCTAGGTTTAACACTATTATTACTAGTCTAAAAGCACATGATGAAGGTTTGTCTAGTAAGAACTATGTTAGGAAATTTCTTAGGGAACTACATTCGAAATGGCGTGCAAAGGTTACGGCTATTTAAGAGTCGAAGGACTTGACTTCATTATCACTCGATGAACTTATCAGTAACTTGAAAGTTAATGAAGTGATAACAAAGAAAGATTCCGAAATAGTCAAAGGAAAAAGAGAACAAAGTAGATCTCTTGCCTTAAAGGCAAAAAAGGAATCTAGTGATGAAGAAAGTTCGACGTCCAATAGCGAAGACAAAGAGTACGCCACGGCCGTGAGAGACTTTAAGAAATTTTTTAAAAGACGAGGTAGATTCGTAAGACAACCACGTGATGAAAGAAAGTCGTTTCAAAGAGGTAAAGACGACAAAAATGGTAAAAGATCAGAGAATGTGTAAAGCCACCTAGAAACAAAAACCAAAGGGCTTTTCTTGGGGGATCTTAGAGCGATAGCGATGAAGATGAAGAAGAAAAAGCTAAATACAAAAGTTGTCTTATGACTCAAGCATCCAATGAGATATGCTTGGGAATAAATTTGGAGCCCGACGAGTGGATTAAATATAGTGGATGATCTAAACACATGATGAGTAATAGTAAGCTATTCTCTACATACAAAGCATATAATGGAGGTAACGTTATCTTTGGAAGTAATTTATGCAGTAACATCATAGGCAAATGTACGATTTCTCATGACTCCCTCTTAATTGAAAATGTTGAGCACGTAGATAATTTAAGATTTAATTTGCTAAGTGTTGGCCAAATATGCGATAATAAGTGCAAAGTAATATTTATCGATCATGATAGCGAAATAATTAAAGATGAAAAAGTCATAGCTAGAGGTATTAAGAAAAAAGGATTATATGTGATGAAATTAGAAAATACACCGAAAGATAAAATACGTCTTGCAACAATAGATGAAAACTCTACATTATGGCATAGAAGATTATGTCACGCAAATATGCGTTTAATTCAATCTTTAGTATCTAAGGAGTTAGTTAGAAATTTACCAAAGCTTAAATTAGATCAACATTTTTGTGATGCTTACAAAATTAGAAAACAAGCTCACGCTGGTCATAAAGCTAAAAATATGGTCTCAACTATTAGATGTTTAGAACTTCTTCACATGGACTTATTTGGTCCTTCCGCCATACTAAGTTATAGAGGAAATCGTTATACCTTAGTAATTGTAGATGACTACTCTAGGTTTACTTTGACAAGATTTCTAGAAAATAAAACCGAATCCTTCGAAAAATTCGAAATTTTTATTAAAAAGATCCAAAATAAATTAGGATGTTCTATAGTCTCTATTAGGACGGATCATGGTAGGGGATTTGATAATGAAATACAGTTTCGGAAATTATTGTGACTCTAATGGGATTACTCACAATTTTTTCGCTCCTCGTACTCCACAATCAAATGGGGTAGTAGAAAGGAAAAAATCGTACTTTACAAGAAATGAGTAGAACCATGTTAAATGAACAACCTATTCCACAAAAACTTTGGTGTAACGCGGTGGACACCTCGACATATATATTAAATAGGATTTTAATTAGACCAATCTTAGGGAAAACCCCATACGAAATCTTGAGAGGTAGGAAACCTAATCTCGATTATTTTAAAGTATTTGGAAGCAAATGCTTCGTTCTAAATACAAAAGACTATCTCACCAAGTTTGACCCAAAGTCTTACGAAGGAATTTTCCTAGGATATTCGCAAAATAGTAAAGCATATATAATTCTTAATAAACACACTATGAAAGTCGAATAGTCCTTAAATGTGACATTCCATGAAAGTCCTCCCCCGCCTAAAACATCACCTTTGGAGGATGATGATTTAGTCGAAGAAGAATCTATTAAGTTTAGGGAAAAGAAACGCTTAGGAAACGATGTCGAAGATAAAGTTTTAGAAAATGACGAAATTGTCAATATTAAAGAATCTAAAAGTAATCCATTAGAAAGTGTCATAGGAAACTTAAATAAAAGAACACTTAGATCACAAGCTCAAGACAAAAGTAATTTTTTTTATTTCATTTCCACCATAGAACCTAAAAATGTTGGTGAAGCTTTAAAAGACGAAAGTTGGGTAGTTGCCATGCAAGAAGAATTAAATCAATTCACCGCAAACGATGTTTGGGAATTAGTTCCAAATCCTAAGTCTATGACCATAATAGGAACTAAATGGATTTTTAGAAATAAGCTTGATGAAAATGGCGTAGTATCTAGAAATAAGGCTAGATTAATTGCTCAAGGTTATAACCAACAAGAATGAATTGATTATGACGAAATTTATGCTCTCGTAGCTAGATTATAATCTATTAGAATATTATTAGCTTATATTGTACGTTAGATTTTAAATTATTCCAAATGGATGTAAAAAGTGCATTCCTCAATGGTTTTATCAATGAGGAAGTATACGTGGCACAACCTTCGGGATTCATTGACTTTGCAAAACCTAATCATGTTTATAGACTCAAGAAAGCTTTGTACGGTCTTAAACAAGCTCCTAAAGCTTGGTATGATAGATTAAAAGCATTTCTTGTTAAACATGATTATTACATGGGAATGGTAGATAACACACTTTTTACAAAGAATAAAGGTTCAAGTCTCATCATTGTTCAACTATATGTCGACGACATTATATTCGGTTCAACTTGTCAAGAGTTGTGTGATGAATTCGCCAAAATCATGCATGATGAGTTTGAGATGAGCATGATGGGTGAACTAAATTTCTTCCTTGGATTACAAATAAAACAACTAGAAGATGGTATATTTCTTCACCAATCTAAATATATAAAAGAAATGCTTAAGAAATTTGAATTAGAAGATTCTAAGCCAATGAAAATGCCTATGTCCCCGGATACGAAACACACGAAAGATGAAGAAGGTGAGTCCGTGGATAGTACAAAATATAGAGGTATTATAGGTAGTCTATTATACTTAACGACAAGTAGGCCCAATATCATTTTTAGTGTTTGCCTTTGTGCACGCTTCCAAGAATCCTAAAACCTCTCATCTTGAAGCGGTTAAACGTATCTTTCGATACGTTAAAGGCACTACGCACTTAGGATTATGGCATCCTAAGGGGTCTGGCATAGAAACCATAGTATATGCCGACTCTGATCATGCGGGAGATTATGTGGACCGATAAAGCACTAGCGGTAGTTGTACGTTTATGGGATGTTGTTTGACATCTTGGTTTTTAAAGAAGCAAACCGCTCTTGCTATATCCACAACCGAAGACGAATACGTAAGCGCCGGAAAGGCATGTCAACAAGCACTATGGATGAAACAAGCTCTCATCGATTACGACATCCGTCTCGACGACATTCCAATCTTGTGCGACAACAAAGGAGCCATCGACTTGAGCAAAAACCCCGTGCAACACTCGCGTACTAAACACATCGAAATTCGTCACCATTTCCTTCGCGACAACATTCAAAAAGGAAATATCTCTATTGATAAATCGCGACAACATTCAAAATGAAAATATCTCTATTCAAAAAGGAAATATCTCTAGGTTTGATGGAACAAATCGACTAAACATCTCGTCTATTATTTAATAGTCACGTTACTATTAAATTCTCATCCTTAAATCTCAACAATTTAATTATTTCTTCCGAAATAATTAAAGTCTTTTTGAATTAATGAAATGTTAATTAGAATGTCACTCTTTCGTCAAAATCCGTTAAATATCTTAACTTAACTATTTCATCCGAAATGCTTAAGTATTTTTAATTGGCGAAACGCAAATTAAAATGTCACTTCCTATTTAAAATTTTCTTAAAACTGTCAAAATTGAAAAACGAGAAAAATAATTCGTCAGATGGGGCGGCCCCCCAATTTCTTGCTGCAGTAATACTGGAAACCAAACACCCCTTAATTTTTTTTCTCTCTTGCTGCTGCTGTGTGACGAAACCCAACACCCCAAAACCTTCAATTTCAATCCCACAACTCAAAATTAAATCAATTTTGCAAGGGGCAAACACCAACAACATCAATAACAACACTAATTGTAAGTATTTTCATAAATTCTTTCTTCAATCTCGTGTCTAGGATTTGATTTTGCACAAAATCAAAAATTGAGAATTTTCATTATTTTTGTGTTCTTATGCAATTAGGATTAGAATTAGATAATGTATAACTACTATGCGTCCCGTAGCCATAGGAATTGCACATTTGTGAATGCTTGATCCTTACAAAAATTTTGTTCGAAAATTATATATACATATATATCCCAAATTATTTTTTTTAATTTTCTCACGACTAGAAACTCATGAAAATTATTTTGTGCATAGTTAATACTTTCTAAAAATGTTTTTCATGCATACACGATGGACTTGTGATTGTTTTCGAAATATATAATCTAGAGTAAACTGCAAAATACATCCATGTGGTTTTAACTTTCTCACACAATACATCCATGTCAGAAACTTTTGGCAGTTTACATCATTCGTTAGGCAAACGTTAGACATAATACATCAATGAGGACGAACGATGCAAATATTTTTTCGTTATCTTCTCACGAGGGATGTATTGTGTAAAGAAAACCACAGGGATGTATTTTGCAAATATTCTTTTTAATTTTTTTTTGTTTTTTTAATTTTTTTGTTAGTTTTTAATTTTTTTTAATTATTATTAATAATATTATTATTATGATTATGTTATTATTATCGGCCGTTTTTTTTATTTTTGTATATTAGTAATAGTTTTTTTTGTTTTTTTATCTGTTGGTACGTTTTTTTTCGTTTTTGTCCGTTTTTCTCTGACGTTATTATACGTTTTCATAAGTTTTCATACGCTTTCATCCTCTTTTATCAGTTTAAATATGTTTTGGTAAATTTAATACGATTTTGTACGTGTTTGTACGTTTTGGTACATTTTTATAAGTTTTTTATCCATTTTTGTACTTTTTTCTTCTAATTTGTCTGCTTTTTTATGTTTTCATCCTTATTGAGTATCAGTTTTTATCTGTTTTTTTTACGTTTTCATCCGTAGAAAAACGAAATGTATCAAAAGGTATAAAAACATACGAAAACGTACAAAAACGAAAAACAATGTACAAAAACGTAAAACGTACAAAAATGAGAAAACGTACATTTTAATACGTTTTTATACATTGTTTTTTACGTTTATTTCCGTTTTTGTACGTTTTTATACGGATAAAAACTGATAATCAATAAGGATGAAAACGTACAAAAGCGGACAAATCAAAAAAAGTACAAAAACGGATAAAAAAAACTTATAAAAACGTACCAAAACGTACAAAATCGTATAAAAATTTACCAAAACATATTTAAACTCATAAAAGCGGATGAAAGCGTATGAAAACGTACGAAAACGTATAATAACGTCGGAGAAAAATGGACAGAAACGAAAAAAACGTACCAAACAGATAAAAAAACAAAAAAAATTTTAAAAATATTTGCAAAATACATCCGTGTGGTTTTTTACACAATACATCCCTCGTGAGAAGATAACGGAAAAATATTTGCATCGTTCGTCCTCAGGGATGTATTATGTCTAACGTTTGCCCAACGAAGGATGTAAACTGCCAAAAGTTTCTGACATGGATGTATTATATGAGAAAGTTAAAACCACGTGTATGTATTTTGTAGTTCACTCTATAATCTAATATATATTTTTCGACACATTCGGTTGAGAAAAATTAAATAAAGGAGCGTTTGGATTATTTTATTGGTTTTTATTTAAGAGTCAAAATAATCGTTACTCCACATTTGTTGCATATAGACGCACACTAGGTATTTTCGAGACTTTAATCTCATAATATATATGTATACTTTGAGACTATTCTTTTTTGCGTTTGGTGTATTGTTGTTGTTATTTAGGTGTCAAACATGCCTCGAGCAATTATCGGTGACACCTCACTAACTCGCTCTTACATTCCTAAAGTAACCGAAACTCCCAGGATTTCCCCCACCATTGCAAAATTCTATAAACCCATTGAAAATCGATGTATTCATGAGGGTCGAGTTGTTGGTGAACTCTACTATAAATCAAGCTATATTGAGCGTTGCTTTACTAACATTGGTTTCAATTGTCTTTATGAGATAAATGAACCAAATGTTCCTCATTTCATTCTAGACTTTTATAGTCAAGTCACACTCTAAACAAACGAGTCCGGTCATCTTCTCATCTCATTTATGATCCAACACGAATTCATCACTCTTTAACTTGCGCAATTTAGGCAAATTCTTTGTATTTCATATATCGGTCAAAGTGTTTTCACAAATGAATAAGATCTTTCATCACTATTTATCTTTCAAGAGCCCGAAGGACCATATCACACCGAATTACCAACTCCCGATGAGATTGATCGTTTTCTTCAATTTGAACGCATTGAGTCAAATTGAACTATTAAAAGTAAAAATGTCGTTCTTTCCCGAAATCAAATTCTCACCAAAGAAGTCAAACAAGACATGAAGCTAACCTAATTTTGACTAAACTAGGTGTATTTATACTAAAAAGGATTTGCCTTTGAGGGCTTTCTTTTTGGGCTTTTTACATCTTGGCCCTTATACATAATAAACATTAAATAACATAGTCTTTCGAGCTAGACTTTTGTCTTGTAACTTCGAGTGACCGAAGCTTCTTTGTTCGGGTCCATTTATGTGATCCTAACAGAATGCTCGGGCTACTCCTAAAGCAAACCTACCCTATGGTATGCTTTTGACACGCCTATTCTGTTATGTCATGGAGACATTTCCTCATCTCGACAATGGTATTTACAATGTTGCCGATCGTGTCATGCGTCCTCTTGTTCTTGTTCAAACTCGAAAACCCCGAAAGGATCGCGAGACTCAAAGAGCTCGTCATTTCACTTCTTCATCATCCGCCTATCATCACGGATCGTCATCTCATCAAGTTGATGATGATGAAGAAATCCAAAATGAAGGTCTTCTTGAGCAAACACTCCATCTCCTACTTCATATCTTAACTCTCTTTCGCCACTTACCCATCATGAATACAACATTCCCACCACTTCTCAACAACACGCATATCTTCTTTTTGAGCGACAAATAATTTTACTAAACCTTCACCAACAAATGCATGAGGAACAACGAGGTGCGTTTAAGTCATTTGGAAAGACCCTCAAAGGAGTATTTGGACTAAAGAAGAAGTTGTTTGATTAGACTTGTTTGAATAAATTGTTTAGTATTCTCGTTTAATTATGTATGTTTGTTTAAACTATTTATTTGCTTGTACGTGATGCTATTCCGAATCATTCGGAACAACTTGAACTTGCATAGATCGTATGAATTTATTAATATTAGAGTATGCTTAATTTTTATTTAGCATGACTACTACAAAGTTGAAATGCCATGCACACTAGTTAGTTTATATACATTTATATGTGATCACACGCATCCTTAAGGCAAAGGACTTGCTGCAAAATGGCCACTTAAATTCTCTTTTTCTTACAAATTTAAGCAGAAACAAAAACCTGGACAACATGAGAATTCCCAGGTGGCGCCCCCCTTAAATATCAAGGGCGGCCCCTTGATTGATAAGGGGGCCGGCCAGTCTGTCATGATTATTACTGTTTTCTTTCTACTTTTTGACTCCCTTTTACTTAGACCCAGCTATAGTTATCCATAAAATACGAACATTATTTGGAAATGGCTTCATTAACACCCACCCATACCATTTCCATACCATTTTCCTCAAATAAAATGATGCCCATTCTTCACTTCCAAACCATCATCTTCTTCATTCATCTTTAACCTCAAACAATTTCATGGCTTCCACTCAAGCCTCCACTTCAAGACTTTCCAAGAAACCAAAAATCACTATAATTCTACCAAGAAAATTGTTCGTTGACCTTACCAACGAAGACTCAAAAACTCCATCACCAGAACAACAACCAAAATCACCAAATGCACTCAATGCATCATCCAAAACACTATCAACCAAAGGAACATCTTCATTGTTAATTAACTCCAAACTCAATTCATCCCCATTTTAATCCACATCTCCTTCAACCAATGCTTACTTAAGCTCACCCAACTCTCCTCCTCTAAGATTTCCTCCTTCACCATCTACACAAGACAATGAACCCATGGATATCACAATCTCTCTTTCATCAATAACCCCACTTGACTATGCCTTCAACACACCTTCACCACTAACAATGCCATCACCACTCATCTTTGGTTATCCTATTCCATTCAACCTACTTGAAGCCTATGGAGCAACTTGTTTGTGTTGCCTCCATAACCAAACTTTGATCTTTGGCTTAAGAGAAGAACTCCACTACATGTTTTCCTTCATTGAGCACTTACTCTCTCAACCATCCCCACCAAATACACCACCATCAAATCCTTCCGCACCAACAACCTCTCCACCCGCAAATTAAGCATATTACGTGCTTAAGTCTTTCTTGCTTTTCATAAAAATCCACCAACCTTTTGAAGCAAGTCTTATGACCTTCTAGTCTTCTAGGAAATTTATATTTTTATTTTCATGCATGTTGTATTATTGTGTTTTAAACACATTATTTATCTTTAATGAATGGACTTTAATTTTATGGCTTAAATTATGTTGATTGTTGCATTATATATTTGTTAGTTCTCATGATGTTACATATATTGTTATGTTCATTGCTAATTATATATTTTGTGATGATTGGTTGACACAAATATATATTGTTGGTTGGCAATTTTTTTTAAAAATATTTTTCGTGATAATTGCTAGTAGTTAGAAATATATATATTGCACTCGTTTTTCTAACTCGGTTTTGTAGCAAAGTCACCATAGCTCGATTCCTTGGTGCTCTCAAACGAGGGGGAGCACACATCAAGGGGGAGCATTTATTTCGTCAGATTAATAGTTATGCATCGACGAAGCCTTTTTGATTCTACAAAAAGGGGAAGAAATGAAATAAAACTCACTAAAAACATGTTTAAATATAATTTTACATTTAATGAGTTTAGATTTTGTAATCATCAAAAAAGGGGAGATTGTTAATACAAGTAATGTTTAAAAACGTTATTTATATTTTTCGCCTTCTCTACGTTTTGATAATCACAAAATGTAAAAAACGTTAAATACAAAATTAATCGTAAACAAGTTATTAGTCGTAAATTTTCATTTCGACACTAATCATTTAAAGGTATAAATAAATAAATGCTTAATTTGTTTAATGATCATCGGTATTTAATTTTTGTCCTAAACATTACATTTTTTATAAAATGTAAAAAACATTTTTTACAAAAATTAAACAAAATATATTTGTATTTATAAGAAATGTTTTAATAAAAATAAAATTTTGAATTGAAATTTTCCCCCTAAAAACAGATAAAACTGCCCCAGAAAATACCTCCCTAGAGAAGGACAAGCTGGGAGCGTCCTACAAGGGGCGGCCCCCTGATAGGTATGGGCACCCCCCTGATTGATAAGGGTGCCGACAAGGTATTTAAGGGGATTGGCCATGTATTTCGACTCCCAGCTTTGCCTATAAATAGTGGACTGTTTCCACAGATTTTCTCACCTTTTGCACCTATTTTCTTTCTGTCTTAAATCAGCAAACACATTTCCAAACCTTTGATCATTTAATCATTATAAGCATTTGTTTCCAAGTGAGCCAAGCTTACCTCTCAAAGTGCAAGAGAAGAATACACGTAATCGTCAAGGTACGAAGTGTTGTAGTTTAGTTGGTGATTTGATTGTTATGATTGTGTTGTAATTTGTAGATCTATTAATTCTCATATAATCTTGTGTAATAGTTAGATCAAGTTGTCGGAACCCGGAATCACCTTCACTTCACCATGGTAACCAAGAAAATAGAAAGAAGATATGAAGAAATTATAGAGAGAAGTTAGAGAGAGAAAGTAAAGAGAAGAAAAAGAGAATGGTTGATTTCTAGTAAATGAGAGAAATACAAATGAGACCAACACCCTCTCCATACTTGGAGAGGGGTATTTATACTTACATCATGAGGCTTACATGCCTATGGGCTTTCTACGGGCCGGGCTTGGGATTACTTGGGCTTTAGCCCATAACACGTGACCGATTAGATTACATAAACGAGCATGTTTACCCTTTCTAGCCTATTACAACATATAACTAATTAAAGACCGAAACTTCCTCGTTGAGTGACTGAGCTTCCTTGTTCGACTCAATATTTTGAGGCTAACAATCTCCCCTAAAGCGAGGTCTTGAACCTTGAAATGAGCTTCCTTGTTTGACTCGATATTTTGAGGCTAACAATTTCCCCCGAAGCTTGGTTTCTGATGGATTTCGAGCTTCCATGTTCACAGTCATATCATGGTCTTGGACTTCTCGAGATTGCTTTGACATTGAGTTCTTGAGTCTTGTTCTTGGTCTTTATTATGTTGTAGGCTTGTTCCTTCATGCTGTGTGATCTTTGATCTTGAGCCTTTGTTATTGTCTTTCGACTTCGTCTTTATGTCCGAGATCTTTAAATCTTTATCCTTCAGTCTTGATCGTCTTTTCCACCTTGCGAGGTATCAGCTTATAGTCATTGTAAAAATACACACGGTTTGATATATGAACGATTGAAATAAAGAAACCTCAATCGAACGCATATTCGGTTATGCGAAGATTACAAGAGTTTTCCTATGATCTTGAGGCTCATTTCTGACCTTCTTGGCTCTTCTATACGTCTGAGAGTCGACTTGGTGGTTTAAGGATTTTCTTGCACACCTAAAACTGAGTTTAGGGTCTTGTATTTATAGCGTCTGGAAATTGGTCAATACGTCGTATTCAATGCAGTCAATACGGCGTATTGATGGAGTTTCCCTGGTTAGTAGTTGAATGTTGACCAATTATCATTAATGACCATAAATTGTCATTAATTCTGCGTGTAATTTGCATCAATCATCATTAAGTGCATTCAACTTTCCATATAGGGATTTCATGACCATGATTTTCATTAATTGTAAGATCACTGATTATTGACCGCATTAAATGCATGATCTTTGACTGTTGACCGTGGTTATCTGTGAAGTGTCGGCACGGATACGCCGTATCTTCATGATGGATACGGCGTATTGAGGTAAAACCAGTTGGTTCTTCTTCGTTGACCAAAGTATTATATACGTCGTATCGTTGATGCGGATACGGCGTATTCTTCAAAGTCAGGCAATGGTCTTTTAGTTCATCAAGTCTTGGATACGGCGTATAAGTCTAGAATAATACGGCGTATTTGCTATCAGTTAGACTTTCTTGAACTCTTCATTTATGCTCCAAAATGCGTGCCTTATATAAGCTTCACAATGTACTCCATAATTACTGCAAATAATAAATATAAGTAATTAAGTACCAATTCTTGCAATAATTATATAAAATGGGTAATTTATACGGGATAAATGATGCTATTAAATAGACGTTATTTGATGTCATCAAATATCCCCCCACTTGAATCCTACTTGTCCTTAAGTAGACTTTAGAAAGGTTTATGAAAATGTATCCCAACCGAGGTTAAGGATTTTTCCGTTTAAGCACTTTTTCTTGTTCAAACCACCTATACAAAACCAAGCTCCTCACAAAATACGGAAATGAAATCACTCAGATCACTCAACTAATCTAGGGTGTATCATTTTAGTAGTACGCTCATTGCTCAGTCGTGATTAGCTTCGTAACATAGGCTTGGCAAGGATACAGATCTCCACCTCTAAAGCTGAGTAACAAGTCAAAAGGTAAATTGGGCATTTATTCAAAGGCTAGGGTTTAATCATTCTTATAAGGATAAAGAATGATATAGGGTGTGGAGCTTCTGACTTTCACCAAAGGTCATCATCAAACAAGGCAGCTGAGACATGCATACATGGCCGTAACGATGAAATAGACTTCCATGCTCGTACATATCCTCATTCGAGTAGATCCTAAGGTTAGTAATCAGGAAAGGGAAGTAAAATGGTTGTTAAATAAAATAAACAAAAAAATAGATTAAAGCCAACAAATAAGGTGCGGTTGCTAGTAACTTTTCCCGACCGTTCCATGACAAAGACTCGAACATATAGACAAACGCCTTGATCATAGAAATGACAATGACAACCTAAGTTAGCGTTCCCATAACGGTCAACTTCCCTTACATCCTGAACTTTACATACTTTTACAACATAAGTGGTGATATCGGCCACTTTTTACAATACTTTACATCGTCAATTTTTGTAACGTATCAATTAATAATCGATCCTTTCAAGTAATTCCTTCGGTCTTAAACTTCTTTTGAACCGACTATATTTTTTCTCTCTCTTTTTTTTCTTTTTTCCTTTTGTTTGCAATAATACATCATAAATCTTGGTGTATTTCACCGTCTTCACTATCATCATTCGTCCGACTAATTTTTCTCTTGGGCTTTTCTTCTTTCAGACATAATACATAATTGCGAGAGTAGCAAAACACACGAGCTACAAACATTCCCATTGCATTGTGCAATTTTCCCGACCATTACAAGGATAGAGAAATTTTCACTTTGACGCAGGAACTACAAAACTTTACACGAAAGCGACTAACAACATTAGATCAAATAGGCTTTAATTTACACGGTAGGCTAAGGTGTAAAGGTAAAACGAAACAATTATTAATTGGTGTGGAAAAAGAAAGGAATGGCTCAGCAGGTTGTTCTAGGGGTATCATACTCTAAAGAATTCAGTAGTAAGCAAAAGGGTTACACGTTGGTTTATAACTACCAGTGTAGTTAGTTAAAATTACAACATGTAGGCTTTTTGGTTTAATCCTAGAAATTTACCAGTTAAGCATGTTACTCCATCTAAATCCATAGTACTCATCATTGAGGTCTCGAGTGATATACCAGGCCAAGTTCTAAAGTCTTCTACTACAATCGCCACTGGCACACATCCATATTTTTGTGAATTTTTGTAAGAACATTGGGAAACGGATAGGCTTAATTATCACAAATAGACATTAAGGGTTATAGTGCGCTAGGTAATGTAACTAGTGATTTTTCACAAAAAGCATGCTAGAAATTTTTTTAAATTTGATCCATTTTTAAGCATGTTAGCGTTTTATTTATGAAAATAAGGACAAGTATGTTCTAATTCTCCATCCCCCACTTAAATTATACAACGTCCTCGTTGTATAGATAAAACATTTAAAATATAGGAAAAAGGAATTAAAACGAGGAAACTCCCCTGGTCATTTGCTCCGGGTGGTTCTCCAAGTTGAGTTCTTTAAGTACAAATGTGTTGCACAACCGTCTTGAGATTTCAAGACTCCAACACTTTCTAGATTTATAAAACTCCACCAATGTTGTCATCTCGTTCAGAAGGTCCAGTATTAAGCATAAGAAAACAAGTGCAACTCCATCTCTGGTGTATTCGTTAAAATACAGTAAACTAAAACTAAATACTATACAGGAAGTCGATACGCCATATCCATACCCCAGGATACGCCGTATTGATACATGTATATGCCGTATTCATTTAATGAATACGTCGTATAGATTGTGCTAAAAATTAAGACTGGATAATGTTCAGATTGTCGATACGCCATATCCATGGGGTTTGGATACACCGTATAGACAGTCTGGAAAAACAGACTCGATAAGAAAATTGAAAATTACATTCTGGGTTGTCTCCGCAGCACTTTTGTTTACGAGAAAAGTCTTTAAAGTTAGACATGCTCCAATTTAATCCATCCTATAAAACAATTTAGGGTCGAACGGATGCAAAATGGCAACATACAAATTATTGATTAGGAAAAATGAATGACATCCCTTATGTTAGAGATGATTCCATTTCATGATATTCACCATTTAATTCTTGATAAAAATTTCTAAGTTATGAAAATTTAATAGATGTATCATGACTTGTTTCCAAAAGCTTATTGACACTTGTGTATCAACATTTATTACATTAGGTGATGGTATGACAGACATATCCCCCGAAGGTTGCTCAATATCAATTTTATCATTATCATTGTCCTAACGATTTATATCATCAGATAGAATAACGTTAAAAGGAATTGCAATCATTAAAGTATAAAATGTTTTGTTCCTTTTCATCACATTCGGACAATGATGTTTCATCTTTCAAATAAAATTCATCGATATGTCTAGGACTTATAGTAGGTTCAGTTAAGAGATCTGATTTAGATGTTAGAGCATCATTGTAAACAATGGCTGTAAATTCATTCTCAAAATATTTAAAGAAGTCTAAATCATTAAAATAACTGACCTTGGGCTCGGGTGATGGAAACAAAGGCATATTGACTTTTTCATTATCATTTTCAGAATTCGTTTTCAAATTGTTGACAGAAATTATTTTATAGGAAAATGAATTTTCGTCATAAACTATTGTGTAATCTTCATCGTCAGATTCGTCAAACGATATTCTAAAGTCAATTTCATTATCGTTAAGAGAACTTACAGTGGGTTCCCAAGAGAGTAAACGACTTTATCGTACCAGATTCTACCAAACTTAGCAGTTTCCCAGTTAAACACTTTCCCATGTTTTCGAGCTTTTTCTTCCTCGAGCCTTATGTATTCCTCTATAGTAATGTTGGGGTCGTCCATTTTAACCTGTAATAAATTTGCTTAAAAAAAAAACTGTCAAATAGCCTAATACGCTGTATTCAGTAAACTGAATACGCCGTATTGATGATAGAGTCGAATACGCTGTATTGGTTTG
Organism: Tanacetum coccineum; assembly: GCA_026074375.1. Lineage (NCBI taxonomy): Eukaryota > Viridiplantae > Streptophyta > Magnoliopsida > Asterales > Asteraceae > Tanacetum > Tanacetum coccineum. The sequence goes on from BQNB010008657.1 coordinate 62,503, forward strand.
AAAAAAATTTATACGCCGTATCAAAGAAATTGAATACGCCGTATTGAGTATTCGACTCAGAATGTTACAGCAAGCTGTAATAATGCACACAAACACACAATATGCAAAATATACAATGCAAGAAATTAAACACACAAACAGACACACAATTATGCAATTTAAACTAAACTAAAACACTAATACATAAGAATTAAACAACTTCACTCTCCGGCAATAGCGCCAAAAACTTGATGTGTCGTTGTGTAGGTGTTATTTTATGTATCAAGTTTTACTATTTATTTTATGCCGACTATACCTAAAAACAACACTTTAACGGGCAGTGTACCTGATCAAATGTAGCTTAGTTGGTAAGTAGGGTGTCGATCACTAAGAGCGAGAGCGTTAATATCTAATTTATTAGTATTTTAGTTATCTATCTAATTTATGCAAAACCTAAACTAATGATAAAGGGGGGGGGGGGGTTTAGCCTAAGAGACTGGCATGATTTTGGTGTCTAATCTAAGGGTTTGATGACAAGTAAAGCAATAAACACACACAAGAAGATTAACAAACGATAAAGAAGCGGTCAAATACTAATATAAGGAAAACATATCAACCATGAATAATCAGATAAAACACAGGTTTGTTTATTAGTGCAATGATAATCGTATCTCGAAGCGGCATATCATTCTTAAGACTTAGGCGGTACTTCATCCTAATACCTAGACACGAAATAAACCGTCACAATGTAAAACAAGGCCAGCATAAAGCGACCCTTCTTTGTGATAATAATCTACCTTAGGTGATTAATAATGGGATCTTATTAAACCTGTCGGAACCCGAAATTACTTTCACTTCACCATTTGAACAAGAAAAATAAGATGAGAAGAATGATAAGAATTTTAGAGAGAAGTTAGGAGAGAAAGTAAAGAGAGAAAAAGGAAATGGTTGATTAAACTTGTGTGAGAAATACAAATGAACCAACACCCTCTCTACACTTGGAGTGGGGTATTTATACTTACACCACATGAGGCTTGCATACCTATGGGCTTTCTATGGGCCAGGCTCAGGATTACTTAGGATTACTTAGGCTTTAGCCCATAACAAATGACCAATTAGATTACATAAACGAGCCCGTTTACCTTTTCTAGCCTATTATAACATATATCTAATTAAAGACCGAAGCTTCCTTGTTGAGTGACCGAGCTTCCTTGTTCGACTCAATATTTTGAGGCTAACAATCTCCCCCGAAGCGAGGTCTTGAACCTTGAAATGAGCTTCCTTGTTTGACTCGATATTTTGAGGTTAACTATCTCCCCTAAAGCTTAGTTTCTGATAGATTCCGAGCTTCCATGTTCACAGTCATAACATGGTCTTAGATTTATTGAGATTGCTTTGACATTGAGTCCTTGAGTTTTACACTTGGTCTTTATCTTTGTTTTAGGCTTGTTCCTTCATGTTATGTGATCTTTAATCTTAAGCCTTTTCTTTTTGACTTTGACTTTAATTCCGAGATCTTTAAATCTTTTCCTTGTTTGTCTTGTTGTCTTTGCCATCTTGTGATCTTGTGTCTTGACCAACATGCTCATACTATGCATCATCTTAAAAGCTTGCTAACAATCTCCCTTGACAATCGTTGTCTTGATAATCTTGATAACTTTTAGGAAGATCTTGAATATAAGAGTTTGCTGAAGTCTTTGTGTTTAACTCTTGAGCTTTCTTGATTCTTAAATCTTGATGCTTATAGTATGTCTTTGTAGGTTAAGTATGAGCATGTGGTAGTGAATCCGACTCTGCTAGAATGAGGCTGCAACACCATCGTTTGTACCTGCATTTTAAAGTTAGTGATAAACAGAAGATATGGACGAATATGACTTCGTCATTCATCAAGATTCGGTTGCATTAACCTCCGGTTCCATGAGGACCGTTTTACAGTATAAATAATGTACCTATGATTAGGTAGGTTCAATTTTGGAAGAACCTCCTTGACAGGGTTTCCAGCTCAAAGTGTTAGATCCTCTAACGTGTATGAATTAGATTTACCGTACTTGCTTGTTCTCAATACCATAATGTCTCAAAGCAGACAACACAATATGTATGAATCGGTTAGTTACTATCTTACCGATTGAGTCATCAATTCATTTACTGGAACAAGTTTGATTCACATGGAATCACACCATCATTTCTTTCCAGTTGACACAAATTTGATTCATATAGAATGTTGGGAATTATATTTGAGTTGATAAGACAAAACAAGAATGAAACAAGAAGGACTTAATGGAAAAGGACCTAAATCGACAATAAGAAATTCTTCAACATTAGTTGAGACATCACAAAAACACGCAGGCGTATCATTATCAGTTTTCATAGTTGTCAAAGTCGATTTAGAAAAGCTTCAAGGTTGTAAACCCTAGTACTAAGTTAAGAGCACTCGTATTATTAATCTAATAATATTGGAGCGTTTTGTTACATCTTGTGTTCATTCATTCAAGATTACTGTTTCATTGATTTTACTTCTAGAGTATTAAGGTGTAGATTCCGCATACACTTTAATATACATACAAAGTTTCTACAACAAGTTATTTTGGATTTATCCAAGGTAATTTAACCTTAGACAACCTAAGGAATCGATCTAGGTTTGGGATCAACAATTGGTATCAGAGCCTTGTGGCTCTCGATCTAGGATCTACAAGGTTTTTGAAGAAACCCTAAAACCCTAATTCTCAAGAAATCGATTTATGGTTAAAGTTTTATGGGTTTTTGGAGTTAAATTGCTATAACAATCTTTATGACCGTCCTCTCTATCTGTTTTCGGTATGCAATACGATCTTTAAGCATTGTTACTATCTTTTAAAGGGTTTCTTTTTGATCCGTTGTGTTCTAACTGATCAAACCCTAGTCGTTTAGGGTTTGTGTATCATTCATTCGGATCTAGTTGTTTTTTCATGGTGATTCTTTGATGTTAAAGAAACTGGTATCACATCAGTTTAATGGTTTAATGGATGCTGCTGATAACCATAGTTATATGGTCGTGTGGTTAAAAAAAGGAACAAGCTGTTGTTGACATAGTATCACATCAGTTTGCGATTAGGGTTTAGTCATCATGTAACATAAGGATATTGCTTAAGAGCAGTTTGATTCGAGTGATGGTTTCATTGATATGGTGTTGCGAACAAGTTATAAACTTGATAATATAGCAGTTAGTTTGTTCGTGTATTGTGTTTTAATTATGGACATGGATGTGTGAATATAGAAGAGATGAAGCACGAAACCCTAATTCACGTTGAAGGCTATGTTGTTCGTGAAGATGAGTGCAGTCGCATATTGGGTTATGGAAAGTTCATTATGGAAAAAGAGAAATTAATGCTGCTATTACATTCGCTCACGATTTTAATTCTGTTTGGCAAAAAGGAATATTAGTACTGCTACCCACTTTTTGGTCGTTAATGCTTCTGAGCTTATGAATGTATCGTTGGTGTTTACTACTGCCACATGACACTTAATATTGCCAGTTTGATGACTCGTTTTTATGAAAGGTATGCATATCATGTGTTTAGGCTAGCATACCAGGACTTGTACTCATATTGTGTAGTATTTTTTTGGTTTTGGTTGTCAACTGAAGGAAACGTGTGTGCTATAAATTGATTTAGGGACAACTTCATCTGAAAATTTAAATGGGCTGAGTGTTTGGGCCAGCTCTAGTAATGTAATACAAGGGATGAGGCCAGAGTGGATTTAGCTATACATAATTACTTACTGGACGTGGAAATTACAGTTTGGGCCATGAAATGTAAATACTGTTTACTGTTTGGGCTCAAATAAATTAGTGATGTGCGTAAGGTTTTAATACTGTTTGAAGTAAGTTTGTACTTTCAAAGAAAAATTTGTACTGCTTTCTTCATCCGAGAAAATATTTTAATACTATCAGTGTTGACAAATATCGGGTAATACATGATTTTTGTTCTCGGTTATTACAAAATCTTGGACAGGACAGATTGTTTGGTTTTCATTGGAAATTGGAAAGAAAACACACACAGAAGGTTTATGGATTTTGGTTTAAATGTTCTTAAACGTTTAAAAGGCTCGTATTTTCTTGGATTAATTGGTTACGAAGAAGGTTGTTTATCACCTATTTAATGGTGAAGTGGAATTATTTGGGTTTGTGTTCTTATCCTATCTTAAAGTGGGTGTTACACTTTGAAGATAACTTGTTTGTGCGTTCATGTTGTGACGAAGAATTGACGAATCTAGCAAAGGTGTGTGATTTTTCTTATGGTGCTCAATGCTCACATTTGCTATCACTTTGGTTATGTGTCTCATAGAAGATGAGGATAAATTGTCAAGAGATTGTGGTCTCCTTATACATCGGTTTGGGTATACGTTCTAAGTCACGTGGATAGTGCAAGATATAAGACACAAGTTTTGGTTGTTCTACTTCAGCATCAAGTTCGTTATACTTAGTTTTCTTCATCAGTGATCATTACATAGAGCTTACAGAATTGAAGATTCAAGAAATTGTTAACATATGGGTTTCAGGGGAAGCTTAATGTTAAAATGTTTAACCATTTATATGCTACATTGAGGTGAAGGTTTTTACTACTATTAGTCTTTGTTACTACTGCTAGTGTAAGTTTCTACTGCTCAAGTTCATTTTTCTTAAGGTGCGTAATGGAGGGCAATTTGGGTCATTGGAATACTTGGATTAGAAGTATGATAGTGGTTAGTAGTTGTGAAGATCAAAGTTTCATACTTTAGTCTCCTATTTGATATTGACAAAAAGGGGAAGAAAATTTGATGATTTGCAACTTGTAGATCCTTGGTAGCTTAAGGGGAAGTTTTCATTCGTATATTAACTTCAGGGGAAGTTTGTGCTTATTTGGTTTTGTCATTATCAACTAGGGGAAGATTGTTGGGAATTATATTTGAGTTGATAAGACAAAACAAGAATAAAACAAAAGGACTAAAATTGTCATTCAAGAATTCTACAAGCTGGTGGAGAATTATTGAAGATTTAGTCAAAGATATCAAATTATAAAGATATCAAAAGATCTCCTTATGAAGAAAGAAGATAACAGAAGATCAAGTTATATATTTAAAAGATTTATGTTTATCTCTTTGTAAAACCTATTATCTCTATTATATAAAGAGATACAGGTTTTAGGTTTTAGATATCCAGTAAAGTGTGTCAAGATGTAAACACCGGGAAAAGTGTGTGTGTGTTCTAGGCGTCAAGTCCTCTAATGTAGACGCCTAAGGTTTAGTTGGTTTAGCCTCAAGGTAATCAAGGTATTCCTTGATCCCTGTTACAGTTCATTGATGTAACCGTATTATCTTGATCAAATAATATTGGGGTTGTGGTGAATGTTTGGTAAAACCTTGTTATGATAATATTAATTCTATGTTTGAATATTCCGCCTATGTTATCATTATCCTAGATTAAAGTTCTAATCAAACTAGAGCTACAACGATCTTTAGGTTTTCACACTTTTCAATCCATTCTAAAGCTCTTGCTCATGAGTTGCTCTTTCAACAATACATTGCTCAATGGAGATCATGTTTTGAATGATTATTTCCTTGAATGTTTGAGCTTCCATTTGAGTGTAATCTTTGAAGTTCTTTTATAACAACCCGCAATTTTCATCAATGTAATTTTCCATCTATTAAATTAGATGCAATGTAATATCCATCTATTATAAATATATCACCTTCTTACAGGGAAATTTTTTGCTTTATCTCATTATGCAACGTAACTTGCATCTCTAAAGTGAACATGCTCACGCAACCTCTATCAATGCCATCTATATCTATGTTTATATCATGTAAACATCCTAATATGTCAAGTCTATATCCTAATATCATTTTTACTAAGTACATTATCCATTTAACGTACTTTTCAAAACGTTATATCAAAACAAGCATTAAACGTTAACGTTTACATCAAAACCCTAATTATATGTAATGTATACATATAAAATGAATGTGTAAGCCTTCAAACATATGTACAAGTGTACAATGCACCATATTTGAATCATATTTTCCCTCCAAGTCAATGTACAACTCATTTAAGCTCAATGTACAAGTCAATAATGCCTAAAAACCTAATTAGGTCATTTAAGCTCCTAAACCATGTTTAAACTTTACACCACTTTAACACAAGGTACAAGTACTTAATTCATGACTCCTAAACCCTAATCTATCCCTAATCTTAACCCTAATCCATGTTTTAAAACCCTAAACCCTAAATGAAACCCTAAAAACCCTAATTTCATTTTAAAACCCTAAACCTTAAAACTAAACCCTAAAACTTAATCCTAAGCCCTAAACCTTAATCCTAAACCCTAAACCTTAATCCTAACACTAATCCTAAACCCTAAACTATCTTAAACCCTAACCCTAACACGAATTAAAACCCTAAAACCCTAACCCGAAAGCAAAACCAAACCCGGCACCCTTTTTCTTTCATTTTAACCCATTTTTACTCCTAAGCTAGCACCCTAACACCTCAATCACCACTATGACTCACCAAGCAGCCACCCACATAGCTTACAAGCACCTCTATCACCACCCTTAAGCTCCAAGAAAAGCCTTGTCACCTCCTTGTCCCTTGTGGTTAGCCATGACCTTCAAACACCCCTCCACCTCTCTTAGCTACAATTCTAGCCCTCAATACTCATCATACTAGCTACCATGAATCATCTAAGTAGCCTTGACACTAAGCAAACTAGAAAACTTGGGCACAAAGGCTTCTTGAGCCCTATATAAGCCGAACTCCACACCCCTTTCAAATCACACATCAAAAACTCATATACTCATCAATGGAGTTCTAACTCAGATCAAGGAAGGTCAAGAGAAGTCCCTAAGCTCAGAATAGAAGCCAAGAAGCAAGAAAAATGAAGCCTTGAAGTCGTTACTAGGCGTACGAACCCGAAAACCCCATTTCGACCCATTTTAGCTCAAGTAAGCCTAAGATCTTGTTCCATAAGCTTATATTCTGTATTAGAATGTTCATAATACTCTTAAGATCATATATGAACTCTTGTTTGAAGCTTTGAATCCTCAAACCCATGTGTTTTTTATTAAAACCCTAAAAATGACCCGTTTTGATTTTCTAGCTAACGAATCCTTTTTCTAAACTTTTGTTACGTTAGAACATCTTATTTTAGCTTATTCTAATAAGCTATAACCTGCAAATATCATTTGGAATCCTAAAATAAGCTTGCATGGCTTTTTGGACTTGTTTTGCAAATATTTCCATGCATAGGGGTATATATCGTAACTTTCTGAAATTTATAACTAAAGGGGCTGAAAATGTCATTATTCTAAAGTTATAACTATAAGGACCTATTTTGCCAAGTTTCAAAGTTAAAGGTTTAAATTATATATACTTTATATATAAAGGACTAAAGTTGTAAAAGTTTATAAATCGAGGGTATATATTGCCATTTTTGCAAACTTAAAAATATAAAATATAATATTTTTATACAAATTATAAAAATATATATTAATATTATAAAACTCGATTTTATTAAAACCCGACACATTAATCGTTATTAATCACCGATCGACGCATTATAAAACAATTACGTTATATATTTAACGTAATTTATCATCGACTAACTTTTAAAGAAACTTAAAATCTTATTGTATCATGTTACTAGGGAATTTCATGTCAGGGGTTCCATTTGGGTATTTGTTTTGACGAGTTTGCTGGGTTTACGATTTAAAGTGCCCTGAATCCTTAAACGATACTATGTGGCATCTGGATTATGATAGCCCGAACAGTGATACAATATTTCCATAAATTGATAAATTAAAGATATACATTAAACATCATGAAGTTTTGAAACATAAACCATCACACTAAGACTTGATATATTACCCCGGGTTGCGTAATGAAGCTGTTACTTTCACCCAATATACTTTTGCCATCAATCAGATCTCACTGTACTGTTAAGGTGAGTTCATAGCCTCGCATTTAACTCTTTTAAATGTTTCATACATGCTATAAACCATGAATGCAAGTATTTTTCTGTATGTTATCCTGATTCATTATTGCCTAAGTACCTACTCTTGCCATTAAGACCCCACTATCATGAACCGTTAATTACTTGTCGGGGTAAGCGCGAATGATGTGAATAGATCTATTTGGGACTGGACTCCCTGTTGGTGTACCTATACTGTCGATAACCAATAGCACACATTTGAATAACTTTACGGGTGCTTTGGCAAAGACACCTGTTCGGGCAATTATTTGTGATTATTTAACCTAAGGCTTCGGGGTCATGAGCTTAGGGCAATAATAATGTTTTCCATAATAATTGTACATGCATGCAATTATTACAAACTATAGGTGTATAACAACGTAACCCACTATTAAGCTTGTATTCAAAACTGTTTACTATAAATCTATGAATTTCACTCAACCTTTGTGTTGACTTTTTAGCATGTTTATCTCAGGTAACTGGACATCTTATGGCACGGAGTGGCACGAACTTGAAGATGGCTAAACTGTTATCATTCAAACTTTATGTTTTCATGTAGATTTTGGGACCTCTGTTTGTAAAAACTCTGATGAAATAATGAATGATAACTTATCTTTTAAAAATGACTATTTCGAGTCGTTTTCTATGATTATGATTGTTGTGCTATGAAATAATACCCCAGATTAGCTTCCGCTGCAATATGTCAAAAATGGGGGTGTTATAGATTGGTATCAAGAGCCACGGTTATAGAGAACAAGGTTGAAACCTTAACTATAACTACTTTTCTTTTTCCATCCAAGAAAGTCCTCCGTGCCACTACATTTCCGAAATAGTATGTAAAGATACATAACTATTATACTATTATATAAATAACTTATGTTATTTACTACTGGTTTGTTAACAGAACGATGTCTTCTCCCAACCATCCTACTTTCGAGATTGAGGATGCTTTTTCCTCTAACTTTTCGGACTTTATCCTGGCTTTCCCAGACTATGTCCTAGCTTCACCGAGAAAAACTTATTCTAGCTCCTCAAACTCATTTGGTGTAGTTCCAATAACTTCACCAACTCTTTCACTTTTTCATGATGACCCCATTATAAAGATCATGCATGCATACTATGCTAAAGAATCACCTATTCCACCACCAACTATTGTGCCTCTATCTTCAATGTTTAATCCTCAAGAATTCTTTCTTCCTGAGGAATTATTGTCACCTAAGAAACAAGGCCATAACCAATCATTCTTTTCTACTTCTGCCCTACCTCAAGAACTTGAGATAGGAGAAAGCTCTCGTAAGACAAGTTTGGAACGTCACGAGGAGCAAATTGAGGAAATTCTAAATCACGTGGATGAACTCTCTCTCGATCGCATTGAACACATAAAAGACAAAATAGAAGGTCTCAAAAATGGTCGGGTGATTATACAACAAGATTTCGACAATTTGGAAGCTGAACTCCAAAAGGCTCATGCTCGAATTACTAAACTTCAAAGAAAGCAAATGGAAAATAACAACAAGACTGCTCTGGCTCGCTTCAAGATTTATAATCTAGAACAAATCATTGAAGAAATCCAAGTCCGTCACCAAACATATAAGGAAAGTCTTCTGAATGCAATCTATGAACTCAAGAACAACCAGATTAGATACTAGTTATAGCTTTTGTTAGAACCTAGCCACGGGATGTGTGGTATAAATAACAACACTTGTCAAATTTTGATTATGTACAGTACAAAGGCAAGTTGTTTATGATATAATACAATGGCAATCATGTTATACCTTGTTGTTTCATAATACCGATGTATCCATCCTAAAACAACTTCTCTTATATCATCATCTTCGTCTTCGTCATTATGAATCATACCATGACTTTTTAATTAAATCATAGATACTTATTTGATATGAATTATCTATGATTTCGATATCACTATCATGACAATGTTTATTTTTGAACTTTAATCATTTTAGGACTTGTGATATCATTCTTATTACGTGTTATCTTATGTTGATAGAATGCCTCCCAAAAGGACGTCAACATCTGAAGCACCAGCCATGACTCAGGATGCCATCAAGAAACTAGTTGCTGATAGTGTCACCGCGGCTCTGGAAGCACAAGCTGCAACAATGGCAAGTACTAGTAATCCCATTAGGAACACCGGACCTACTGGAACTCCTGTAGCAAAAACGGGAAACTATAAAGAGTTCATAAGCTGTCAACCTTTCTACTTCAATGGTATGGAAGGAGAAGTTGGCCTCATCCGCTGGTTTGAACGAACCAAATCAGTATTTTCTCGTAGCAAATGTGCCAAGGAAAATAAAGTGACATTTGCTACTGGTACCCTGACTGATGATGCCTTGTCCTAGTGGAATGCATACGCCCAACCTATAGGAGTAGATCAAGCCAATCAAATCACCTGGACTGAGTTGAAAAGGCTTTTGACAAATAAGTATTGTCCTCGAACTGAAGTTAGGAAAATGGAAGATGATTTTTCAATCTGATGGTGAAAGGAAATGATCTTAAACCTTACATTAGAAGATTATAAGAATTAGCAGTCTTATGCCCGAACATGGTGCCAAACACTGAAAAACTCATGGAAGTCTTCATCGGAGGATTACCCAGGAGTATTGAAGGGAATGTTACCGCTTCAAAGCCTCAAACTTTAGAGGAAGCCATTACCATATCCCAAAGGCTAATGGATCAGGTAACAAAGCACACTCCGGTGTAAGTATCAAGTGATCATAAACGAAAGTTTGACGACATAAGAACTTTCAACAACAACAACTACCACAACAATAATAATAACAACTACCGTAACACCAACACCAACAACCGCTACAATAATCACCAACCACAACAGAACAAAAGACAGGAAACCTTCAGAGCTTATGCTGCCACTCCAGCTGAAAACAATGGGTATATTGGAAACCGTCCCCTGTGTAAGAAATGTACCTTGCATCACACAGGACCTTGCACTATTAAGTGTAATACTTGCAATAAGGTGGGCCATCTGACTAAGAACTGCAAAAATAAAGGACCAGCCACTGGAAGCAATCAGCAACCAGTATCGATAATTTGTCATGCCTGTGGAGAGAAAGGGCATTATGCAAATCAATGTCGAAAGACCACCAACAACAATGCCCAAGGAAGAGACTACATGCTAAGGGATAGGAATGCTCACTGAGACTTGAACGTAGTCACGTGTACGTTCCTAAACCAACATTTAGCTAGAGTATTATTTGATTCCGGAGCAGATAAAAGATTCATATCCATATCTCTTGCCTCTATGCTAAATATTCCACCTATTACAATAAATACCTTTTACGATATCAAAATGGCTGACGGAAATCTAGTAAGCACAAACACCATTATTCAGGGTGCAACTCTAACTTTGTTAAACCAACCTTTCGAAATTGATCTTATGTCGATTAAACTCGATAGTTTCGACGTCGTCGTTGGTATGGATTGGTTGTCCAAGTATCATGCCAAAATTCTCTGTGACGAGAAAGTCGTCCACATTCCTATCAACGGTGAAACTTTAATCATTCGAGGTGATCAAAGTAAAACTCGACTAAGCCTCATATCCTGTATAAAAATTGAAAGGTATATATCAAGAGGATGTCAAGTTTTTGTAGCCTAAGTAATGGAGAAGATGTCGGACGAGAAACGACTGGAAGACATACTAGTAGTCAGAGAATTCCTAGAAGTTTTTCCTGAAGTTCTACCTGGCCTTCCTCCCGTTTGCCAAGTAGAACTCCAAATCGATTTAATTCCAGGAGCAACGCCTGTAGCCCGAGCACCCTATAGATTAGCTCCTTCAGAAATGCAAGAACTATCAAATCAACTTCAAGAGTTAGCAAACCGAGGTTTTATTCGACCAAGTACTTCACCTTGGGGAGCTCCTGTCTTATTTGTCAAAAAGAAAGACGGATCTTTTAGAATGTGTATCGATTACCGGGAGTTGAATAAACTTACCATAAAGAATCGTTACCCATTACCCAGGATTGATGACTTATTCGACCAACTTCAAGGTTCGAGTGTCTACTCGAAGATTGACTTAAGATCAGGCTATCATAAACTGATAGTAAGGAATGAAGATATTACTAAGACCGCTTTCAGAACAAGATACGGACATTATGAATTTCAAGTAATGCCATTTGGTTTAACTAACGCGCCTGCTGTATTCATGGATCTCATGAATCGTGTATGTAAACCATACTTGGATAAATTTGTTATAGTGTTCATCGATGATATTCTCATCTACTCTCGTAACAAAGAAGAGCACGCAAATCATCTAAGAATAATCTTGGAATTACTCAAAAGGGAGAATATATATGCCAAGTTATCCAAGTGTGATTTCTGGATTCATATCGTGCAATTTCTTGGACACTTAATTGATAGTCAAGGACTTCATGTTGACCCCGCCAAGATTGAAGCAGTTAAGAATTGGGTATCTCCTACTACACCCACATAAATACGTCAATTCTTAGGACTTGCCGGCTATTATCGGAGATTTATCAAATATTTTTTAAAGATTGCAAAGTCTTTGACTGAATTAACCCAGAAAAACAAGAAGTATATATAGGGCGAAGATCAAGAATCGGATTTTCAACTGCTAAAACAAAAGCTATGTGAAGCTCCAATCTTAGCATTGCCAGAAGGAAATGACAATTTTGTTGTCTATTGTGATGCATCCCGTCAAGGTCTGGGAACAGTGTTAATGCAAAGAGAGAAGGTTATTGCATATGCATCCTGACAACTTAAGCCTAATGAAGAAAACTATATCACTCATGATCTCGAATTAGGAGCAGTAGTGTTCGCTCTTAAAATTTGGAGACACTATCTATATGGCACCAAATGTACTGTGTTCACTGATCATAAAAGTCTTCAGCACATCCTTGATCAGAAAGAGTTGAACATGAGACAACGCCGTTGGTTAGAATTGCTTGCAGATTATGATTGTGAGATTCATTATCACCCTAGAAAGGTAAATGTTGTAGCAGATGCCTTAAGCCGAAAGGAACGAATCAAACCTCTCCGAGTCAGATCATTAGTCATGACCATTCATCCAAACTTACCATCACAAATTCTCAAAGCTCAAACTGAAGCACTCAAAGAAGAAAACATCAAGGCTGAGAACTTACGAGGAATGGATAAAGTATTTGAAATACGTTCTGATGGAACTCGTTGTATTAAGAATCAAAGCTGGTTACCACTCTTTGGTAATCTGAGAGACTTGATCATGCATGAGTCCCATAAATCAAAATATTCCATTCACCCAGGTTCTGACAAAATGTATCAAGATCTAAAGAAACTCTATTGGTGGCCTAACATGAAGGCAATCATCGCTGAATATGTTGGCAAATGTTTGACATGTTATATAGTTAAGGCAGAATGTCAGAAGCCATCCGGATTACTAGTACAACCAGAGATTCCTATGTGGAAGTGGGAAAGAATAACAATGGATTTTGTTACAAAACTTCCCAAAACATCAAGCGAACATGACACAATCTGGGTCATTGTCGATCGTCTTACTAAATCCACACACTTCATCCCTACCCGAGAGACAGATAGTATGGAAACTCTCACAAGGCTGTACATCAAAGAAATAGTCTCCCGGCATGGCGTGCCAATATCCATCATCTCAGATCGTGATAGTCATTTCACATCCAGATTATGGCAATCATTACAAAGTGCTTTGGGTACTCAATTAGACATGAGTACAACATATCATCCTGAAACCGATGGACAAAGTGAAAGGACCATTCAAACGCTCGAAGACATGCTTCGATCCTGTGTTATAGACTTTGGAAAAGGATGGGAAAAACACTTACCATTGGTAGAATTTTCTTACAATAACAGTTACCATGCCAGTATTAAGGAAGCAACATTCGAGGCACTTTATGGTCGAAAGTGCATATCACCTGTTTGCTGGGCCGAAGTTAGAGATGTTCAACTTACAGGACCAGAGATAATCTATGAAACCACCTAGAAAATAGTGCAAATTCGACAACGCTTGCAAGCTATAAGAGATCGAAAAAGGAGTTATGCCAATGTAAGGCGAAAGCCTTTAGAATTTCAAGTTGGAGATCGTGTTATGTTAAAAGTATCACCTCGAAAAGGTATCATTCGTTTTGGAAAGCGAGAAAAGCTTAATATCCGGTACATTAGACCATTTAAGATTCTTAAAAGATTCAGTCCATTGGCATATAAACTTGAGCTTCCTGAAGAGCTCAGTAATGTCCACAATACCTTCCACGTTTCTAATCTAAAGAAATGCTTATTTGACGAATCCCTTGTCATTCCAATGAAAGAGCTTCGGCTCGATGACAAACTCAACTTTGTGGAAGAACTAGTGGAGATTATGGATCGAGAAGTCAAGCAACTAAAACAAAGTCGTATTCCTATAATCAAAGTACGACGGAACACTAAAAGAGGACCAAAATTACATGGGAACACGAAGATCAAATTCGTGCAAAGTATCCACATCTGTTTTCAAACATCACTCCGGCATCTAACTAAATCTAGGGACGAGATTTCTTTTAAAGGAGGGAGACTATAACAACCCGCAATTTTCATCAATGTAATTTGCTATCTATTAAATTAGATGCAATGTAATATCCATCTATTATAAATATATCACCTTCTTACAGGGAATTTTTTTTGCTTTATCTTATTATGCAACGTAACTTGCATCTCTAAAGTGAACATGCTCACGCAACCTCTATCAATGCCATCTATATCTATGTTTATATCATGTAAACATCCTAATATGTCAAGTCTATATCCTAATATCATTTTTACTAAGTACATTATCCATTTAACGTACTTTTCAAAACGTTATATCAAAACAAGCATTAATCGTAAACGTTTACATCAAAACCCTAATTATATGTAATGTATACATGAAAAATGATTGTGTAAGCCTTTAAAGCATGTGTAAAAGTGTACAATGCACCACATTTGAATATATTTTCCCTCCAAAATAAAGTTACAACTTTCTAAAGCACAATGTACAAGTTAATCATGCCTAAAAACCTAATTAGGTCATTTAAGCTCCTAAACCATGTTTAAACTTTCCACTTCTTTAACACAAGGTACAAGCACTTAATGCATGATTTCTAAACCCTAAACCTAATCCCTAAATCATTCTAAAACCTAATTTAAAATCCTAAACCCTAAAAAAACACTAAAACCCTAATTTCACTTTAAACCTAAAACTAAACCCTAAATCTTAAAATTAAGCCCTAAACCTTAATCCTAAACCCTAAAC
This sequence comes from Tanacetum coccineum, assembly GCA_026074375.1. Lineage (NCBI taxonomy): Eukaryota > Viridiplantae > Streptophyta > Magnoliopsida > Asterales > Asteraceae > Tanacetum > Tanacetum coccineum. The sequence goes on from BQNB010008657.1 coordinate 77,731, forward strand.
CTTAATCCTAACACTAATCCTAAACCCTAAACTATCTTAAACCCTAACCCTAACACGAATTAAAACCCTAAAACCCTAACCCGAAAGCAAAACCAAACCCGGCACCCTTTTTCTTTCATTTTAACCCATTTTTACTCCTAAGCTAGCACCCTAACACCTCAATCACCACTATGACTCACCAAGCAGCCACCCAAGTAGCTTACAAGCACGTGTTTAAATTTAGCAGATGAAGCATAAGAGAATCCAAATGAGTTCTATGGGGGAGCTCACTTTCTTCTTAGGATTACAAGTACAACATAAGGAGGATGGAATCTTTATTAGCCAAAACAAGTATGTGGCTGATATATTGAAGAATTTTGATTTTACCACTATAAAGGCAACAAGCACTCTAATAGAGACTAACAAGGCATTAAACAAGGATGAAGAAGCCGAGGATGTAGATGTTCACATATATAAATCAATGATTGGATCATGAGTTACTTAACACTTCAAAGCCTGACATAAATTTGCTTTTTGTGCTTTGTGCAAGGTTCCAAGTTACTACCAAGACTTTACACCTTCAATGCAGTAAAGAGGATCTTTTAGATACTAAAGGACAAACCTAAATTGGGACATTGGTATCCTAGAGGATTCACCTAGTTTGACTGGAAGCTATCTTTGATATTGAATATGCTGGAGCTAGATAGACAAGGAAAATCCATAACCAGGAGGTTGTCAATTTCTTGGCAAAAGGTTGATTTCATGGCAATGTAAGAAGCAGACTATAGTTGCCAATTCTACTACTGAAGCAGAGTATGATGCTAGCAGAAGGCAAATTGCTATGGCAGGGTAATGGAATCAAAACAATGCTTAATTATGGGTTCAACTTCATGAACACCAAGATTCACATTGATAATGAAAGCACCATTTGTAGTGTGAAGAATCCAGTGTTTCATTCTAAAACAAAGCACATTGAAATAAGGAATCATTTAATTGGAGATTCTTATGAGAAGAAGTTGGTTCAAGTGATCAAGATTTACACAAACCACAATGTTACAGATCTTCTCACAAAGGCTTTTGATGTTAACAGGTTTAACTTTCCGATTTCTAGCATTAGATTACTTAATCTCTTAAGAATTGTTTGAGGGGAGGTTAATTAAGATTGAATGAAAGGAAATGTAACATTTAAAAGAAGTGGATGAAGGGTCAGGACAACCTATATCCCCAACATACATTTACATATGCTCAACTCTCTAATGAAGAACCAATCACTGTTTTATAATCATATCAACTTCAAAAGACTTAAAAACCATGAATAGCCAAAGAGGACCCAATAGATATCTCAAAGTCAAGTGGACCAATTCACCTTGTAGCAGATGAAAGACTATCTTATAGAGTGGGAAGACATAATGAAAGGGATGCCACTAACTTCCTCAGAGCTTAGAAGCAGAGCAGGACAGGGTAACAAAATAAGACCCAATCTATGCGCACACATAATGAATCATTCCTTCTTAGTGAAATTATTAGGTAGTGGTCCCTCCAGGTGGCCAAGATACCATATGGGGGTGCAAAAGCTTAAACTAGGTGTTGAGGCTACATCAAAAAATCCAATGATCCACCTCTCCTCAAGGGATAGACATACAAGGAAGAGGGGAGGTACAACAAGAAACAAAATGTAATTGATGTGAACAATGTACAAAACTGGTTATGAATTGATGGTGAGAAAAAGAAAAGAGAGATATAGTGAGCTGAAAAACAGAAAGAGAGATGTGTGATATAAATAAAAAGAGTGAATTGGTGAGAAAAAGAAATGAGAGATTTAGTGCGCTGAAAACAGAAAGATAGAATGTGAGAATCTAAATTTAAGAATGGCAAATGCTTGTTTAACAGAATTGGATTTGATACTGCTTAGGCATAAACTTAACACTCCTAGTATTAAGTTAGTACTGCCAGGAAATATAATTAAAACACAACAGGGGTAAAAGTTAATACAGACTGGACTTAAAGTTAGTACTTTAAGCTAAAATATAATACTGGTGTTGTTGACTGTTAGTACTGTGTTTGAGGCATAACAGAATTCCTTAATTAAATCTAGCCGTTTAAAAAATTCCGCCAACAACATCGTCTAAGTATTGACTAGATTTGAGAATTCATGAATCTTTCTATAAATTCAAAAGTTTCCTTCAATATAAGAACAAAATAATACATTCAGATTCGGTCAATTCAAAACCCAAAGTGCTCTCTATATAATCCTCAATTAACCTTTGCAACTCACATACTCTCATATACTAAATATCCTAGAACCCATCTAACTTTCTCTCCATCAATATGGCGTATTTGTATTTCCTTCTGCGATATGCACAATATGGTTTGCCTACTTACAGAAGACAGAAGGAAGTGAAGGATGTCATCATAATAATTATTTCCCACTATAAAGTCACATAGGTAAGCCCCCTCACTGAAGTCTAACTATCCTATTTCTCTCTCATAAAACAGTTTGGCAAACTAAAAAGCTTCTTCTGCAAAGCAGCACTTGAGGAAGGATGGCATGGAAATCACTGCTATAAAAAGATAGGGAAAGGTCAAGGTTGTTTCTAGGCATCTATAGAAACATCTCAAATTTATAAGATTCTGATGGTATTAGTACTTGCCAACTTTAAAATTATGATCGAACTAGCTCAAATGTGGGTAATTTGTCCAATTATGATAACCCTAACTTTCCAAAAGGTACATTTTCCTTCAATTGGAAATTTTATGAGTCATACAATCCTCACTGCTTAAGTTTCTAATAAAACTCCTTGGGAACAATTTAGTAGAATTATACCCAAACAGATATCATTTTGCATGGCACAAACAGAAACCTTTAATTTGTTTCCAAAATTAATTTTTGGATGCCATGGTGAAAAACAATAGCAGTTTTTAAGACAAATATTTGATGGATCCAAAATTTATATAAATCTTTTTGAACAAACATAATAGAGTTGCTCTACTCATAAAGACTTTTATATTGCTCCTGACCCTACACAAAAACAGTTTAGGCAAATGAAAATAGCTTCCAAGGTCTAGACAGGGTGGACACTCCATTATTTCAAACAATGCTTGTTCAGGGTAAGATTTTACAGGGTGAAGGATCAACAATCCCAGTTGAGTCCCATCACACACCCATCAGTGCTCCATCCACCTCACAACCACCAACTTCACCACCCTCTATGCAAACAACCCATGTTGCTGAAGAAGCTGCTACCATGCCTCATGATTCACCTCTCCTAAGAGTTTACTCATTTGGAAGTGATGAGGGCATATGACACTTAATGAATTGACGGTTCTTTGTACCCACTTTAATCCAGAGAAAGTCATAGAGACTTTTGGAATCCGACTTAAAGCAGACCAAACTGACATATGGTGCTAGAAGAAGGGCCAGACTTATAAAGAAAAGAAGTTGGAGCACAAAGTAAAATCAAGTAAAGCTAGAAGAAGGGTCAGACTTGTTGTTTCAGAAAATGAAGATGAGTTGGAGGATCCTTCCAAATATGGGAGGAAGATTGCTCAGATTGATGAAGATGGGGGAATTACTCTAGTACAGATGAGTGCACAGACTTAGGGGAGGCATGAAGCCTTGATTTAAAGAATCTGATTTATGAGTGTTATGACTCCAGAAGAAGATTATATCTGTAGAGACCCGATATTAGTACTACTAATGTACCAGTTATAATAGCAGGTGCTAAAGTTAGTAATACTTCCAGCCCTGAATTAGAAGAATGCTTAGCTGAAACATTTAGTGTATATACAGAAGAAAGAAGCTTAAACCTGTTCAGAAGAAGATACAAAGTTGCAACTATATCAAGAAAGGCTGGGTTGAAGAAGCTCTAAGATTGCAAGAACAACTTGATAAAGAATAAAGGCAAAGGATAGCCAGAGTCATGAAGAAGCCATCACTTTCAATCTGAAGATAGATAACATACAAGCATTAAATTAAAGCTGATGAAGAAGTTTAGCACACAGGTTACAGCATAAGAAATAGAAAGATACTCTGAAGCCTGACAAGGCAAAGATTACTTGTAGAGATTATAAATGAAAGAAAGAGAAAATTTGCCCAACAAAGAGCTGAACAAAGAAGGAACAAGCCTATGACTCAAGCTCAACAAAGGACTTACATGTGTAATTATATCAATCATATGGGAAGTCAGACTCTACAACAATTGAAGAAACTTTCCTTTGATGAAGTCAAGGAGTTATTTAAGACCACAAAGAAGAGAGTAAATACTTTTACTCCAATGAAGAGTGATGTAATACATTCCAAAGTTGTAGCAGGAATTAGCTTCCACTGCTATATGTCAAAAATGGGGGTGTTATAAGTTCAAAGAGACAAAAGATAGGAGAAGGCTCAAAACCAGCTAAAGAATCAAAAGGTTAACTATCTCAAGAACAACTACAAAAGCTAATGATCATAGTTCTAGAAGAAGGGATGAATGTTGAAGCCCTACAAACCAAATACCCAATCATTGACTGGGAAGTTTACACTGAAGACTCAAGAATGTATTGGAAGATCATCAAAGTAGGTAATCACACAGAGGTATATCAGATCTTTGAAGATATGCTAAAGAATTTTAACAGGGATGATCTAGTCAAACTATGGAGTCTAGTTCATGAAAGATTCAACTCAACAGAACCTACTCAAGATAAAGAAATAGAACTTTAGGTAGAGTTGAAGAGGTTGTTTGAACTAGATGATGATGATATTCAATAGAATCTTCAAAGGTATATGCATGATCCTTTGAAATGAAGGTTATATGATACATGTGCTATTCATTATGTGTCTACAGAGAGATGACATGATATTTTCATGCTGATTGAGAAGATTATCCATTGACAAGAGCACTTATGACTTTGATGCTGAGTAATAAGCTGCAAGTGGATGAATATTCAGTGATGGCAGATGAGCTTTTAAAGAAAATCTTTTTACTAGCAAACAGACCAAGACAGTAAAGTGTTTGGAAGCATCCTCTCAGCACTAATAGTTTAATTCAGAGAAACTTGTAGATTTGAATAACAATCTCAAGTTTAGGGGAGGATTGTTGGAAATTAAAGGCTTCTACAACTTTGTATTGCTGGTTCAACTTAGTACTACCATGAGAAGACTTAGTACTGTCAAGCTTAGTTAGTACTGCCAGTAAAAATTGTTAGTACTGCCAGTTTATTAGTACTGTTTGTTATATAGTTAGTACTGCTAAAGTGATATGCATATATTAGGAATAGATATGCATGATCACTTGACGCATTTTGTAAGCCCATTAGGGTTTCCTTAGTGTATAAAAGGAAACCTAAGGCATAGATCTAGATATCAGTTTTTCATATTAGTATTCATAGTTTGCATAGCAATCATAGTTAGTATTCATAGCTATTTTGTAATTCAAAATAGTATTCAATATATTGAAAGTTTAGTAAAGATCTTGTTTTTATTGTTTCATTGTTCTTCTTAGTATTGCAAACTAGATTCTGCATAGTTTGTGATATTCTCAATCTTAGTTTCTACTATAGTTGTCTTGGATCTATACAATATAACTAAGCTTTAACAAGCTAAGTAAGATCTGTCAAGAAGGGATCAACAAGTTGCGTTAGAAGAACGCGGAGTTAGGTAAAAGCCTGTGTAGTCGCGAGGAGACTTGGACGTGATCGTAGTAAGCTAAGTTGGAATCTGATTTCGATCATAGTGTGACCCCGATGAATATTCTAGATTCTTGGTGGGTTGGAACCCAATGTAGCTGGAGCAAGTAATATCTACTTGCAAGAGCCTAGACTTTCGATAAGCAAACCTTAGATGATCTTGAAAGAGTAATGCAAGAGTCGTGATGTATGGGACACATACCTCTTGGAGGACTAAACCCACTGAATAGAACAACTGAGGGGCTAGATGCCGTCAAATGCTTTAAGAGTTTTGTTGTCGCGTCGAGGACTGGATCATATCCGGACACCCGACTGAATATGTGGCCTAAAGGTTAGAAAGATCTGTTAAGTTGTGGAGATAGTAGGAAAGACTATCATGTTGTGTGAGACAAGATCTAGATAGATCATAAGGAAGTGTAAGGACCGAACGTTAGACCTAAGTCTCTAGGGGAATCGAAAGAAACCTTGCTTGAAGAGACTAAAACGATAAAGAACTAGTGCGTATTGATGAGGAATTAAACTATGGTCGTTGTTGTGATTGATGATTTGAGCTAAATTTTGGGGGTAAAATGCCTTTAAGGGGGTTAGACTGTGATAACCAGTAACTTGTCTAGGGTTAAGTATTATTCTATCGGAGTCTTTTGATCTTATCAGCTTTATTGGCATAAAGCTAAAAAGTTGACTTTGGTTGACTCATTTTGCGTGAAACGGTTACAGTTTAACCGGGTGTTGAGAGAGTTTTGAGTTCCGTAAGTGAATCTCTTCTTATTCATCTTTTCATATCGGAGTGTTTATGTTGTCATTTTAATGCGTTCTAGGAAGTTTTCTCATGTTCCGCGAGAATCGTCACGCAGCGCGTACCGGTACGACAGTTAAGTAGAGAACGGGTTTAATAATTGTGGGTGAATATAACAAACTTATTTAATAAGTAATTTGAAGTAACGTTTGTCTAGAACGTAAAACATGGAGGTGTAAGTTAAAAGTTATCAGGAAACGGGTGTTTCCGTAAAATTTAAGTTAAGTGCGTATCGGTCGTAAAAGTGAAATTTGTGAATGAAGTCTAAAGTGATAAGATGTATTTTTAAAGTGCTCAACTTTGCATATAACTGGTGCTTCCTCATTACTTCCAACACAGCTCTTAAATGTTCCACATGCTCTTTCAAACTCTTGCTATAAATGAGAATATCATCAAAGAAAACTAAGGTAAATTTCCTTAAGAAAGACTTGAATACCTCATTCATCAATGCCTGAAATGTTAAGGGAGCATTTGTCAGTCCAAAAGGCATTACTAAAAATTCATAGTGCCCATGATGAGTCTTGAAAGCAGCCTTGGTCACATCATCATCAAACATTCTTATCTGGTGATACCCTGACCTCAAACCTAGCTTGGAGAAAATTTATGACGCATGGAGCTTATTTATTAATTCTTCAGTGATGGGAATGTGAAACTTGTATTTAATAGTATGCTTGTTCAATTGTCTATAATCCACACACATCCTCCAAGTGTTATTTTTTTTCTTAACCATCACAATTAAAGAGGCAAATGGACTATTACTTGGCCTGATCACACCAGTATCAAATAACTCTTATACCATGCCCTCTATGGCATCCTTCTGAGTAGGTGGGTGTTTGTAAGGTCTAACATTGACTGGATTAGTCCCCTCTATCAGATGAATCTTGTGATCACAAGGTCTTCTAGGTGACAGCTCTTTTGGGACAACAAAACATCTTCAAACTCTTTTATAACAGTCTTTAAGTCAGGTTGCAGCTCTGCTAGAAACCCTTCCAACCTCATCAAACTTATTTATGCACAAGGAAAAACACACAACTGCATAGAGGAATACTCAGGTTGGGTGTTCTGTCACAACATCTTGTCCTGTTTGCTATTAGTTGAAACGCCTCTTTCCAGACTCGAAATTTAACCCGAAATCAAAAACTTTACGGAAACATGAGACCGGGAATGACCTTGTGTCATTCCTTAATATAATTTTTAAAATACATTACAATTAGACCCTTGAAAGTTTCATTATCATAAAATAGACTCCATAAGCTTTCCAACGATATAAGGAACTCATTCTAACTCTTTACGGTTTGCATTTTACGACGAAAACAAAATTGACAAAAACCTTATCTGACATGAGGTTACGCCGTAACCACAATGGTTACGCCGTAAACTCTTAAAAACCTTTATGTTACGGCGTAACAAAAAGATTACGCCACTACAGAAAGTCCTATTAAGTATACAGGACCCCTTTTGACCGAAACTCGACTAAATTGATCTGAAACTACATAAAACCTTCCAGAAATCATTATAATACATAATACATCATATTAATAAGCATTTGTGGTCTAAATGACCCAAAACATATATACTTACGGGGTTTACCAAACACCCCGTTTTGACCTTTTGCATACAACACTTAAATGACATACATAACCATTTATCCCATCAATAAGACCTGAATTTAAGTACATTAACAAGACATTTACGAAAGATTTTACGACGCTTTGAGGGTTCAACCTTGATATGAGCTCGGTAACTAGTACTAAGCTCCTATGATCATCTTTATTTATACCTATTCCTTGCTTCCAATCATAACCTTTTACCAAATGCTTTACCTTCTTCGCAAGAACCTACAAAACATTAAACATCTAAACCGTAAGCATTACGCTTAGTAAGTAAAACGGGGGATAACATGGCATTATACTTCATTAACATCATATTAATGTCATATACATTCAATCATCAATTCACAAGACTTATCTTCACCATCTCTTGCATAAACACATACAACATCATCTCTTAATAAATTATAACGTTACATACCTTACTATTCCGCAACTAACCTAGTCGCATCCTTAACTAGTTAGCTAAACTAGTTCTCATTCAAATCCTATCAAGGTACACTAGGGCAACACTTTCAAAGACCATCATCATATACAAATATTTCTAACTATAGCACATAACACATAAGATGAATAATTCATTACAATATCACATTATCACCAATTTTACTTACCTTGAATCCAAGCTAAGAAACCAACAACATCATCATCATCAATCCTCACTTGCTTCCTAAGACAAAATCATCATAAACCATAAATACTTCATAATCTCATAGTAATTCAAAGGTGTCTAGACCCATACATAATCATAACTAAAATCTTTTTTTTATCATTATATGATCATTCATGATCATAACCCCAAAATCACTAATTTGCTCTTAATTAGATAAATAACCTTAATCCATGTTCATAAGAACTTCTAAACTTAGTTTAGGATAACAATTACCCCAAAACCTCTAAATTGGGTCTATGAACCCTAACCCTTAATTCTTTAATTAACTCAATTAGAGTTACTTACTTGTGTAGGAGATTATTGCTATGAACTTAACCCTTGAATTGGAACCTTCATCACTATCAATCTTGATAATCAAAACCACCATATTTTTCCCTCCTTTTTGTTTGTGTCGACACTGACACAACACATAAGAATTAATATAACTTTTTATAACTCCAGGGAATTATCTAGCATTAAGTTAGGTACTAGTTTGGCTATTTGACACATATGGCCCCTCATGTCTTATTTCTCATAACTTTGGCCACCTAACTTATATAGCACATTTATCATCTGACAACATAGTCCTTTAAGTTTATATCTTTTATATTTGCGACACAACACATTTTCTACTTCCATTTTACATATACATTGACTTATAGCTTGACCATCGGGTTTAACTAACCAATCACGTCACATCTTCAAACTTATAAAAGTCACAGTCAAACTCATTCTATGGCATTATCGTAATTAAAATACCTAAAGCCAGTTTTGGGGTGTTATAAATCTATCCCCCTTATTTAGATTTCGTCCCCGAAATCTATTCGTCTAATATTGATAGCTTGGTCACATTTTACTCCTCATTTCATTTTAGCATTTTTATGCATATACTTAACTAGTTGCATCAACCTATATGGTTTTGCAACTCTAGCCATGCTATAATACCTTTATTTATCCTTATCCTGTTCTACTTCTCGTTCCTTCCTTTCATACTTACATTCTTTCTAATTACATACCTCAATTAGGTGATATTTTACTATTTCCAATTCCTTCTTAATAACTTTTCTCTATATCATTACATTCCCATTTATTCCTTTTATAACTTTTCATCAAGAACCACATGTCACACACGAAATTACTTTACCTTGACTTAACGAAAATCAACGTTGATTTCTTAACCCTTTACTATATATAAATATATAAATATATTAATATATAATAATGAGAATCAAAAATCTCAATTAATTATAGTAAGCCGGGAAGCTTGATTCCCGGGTCGTTATCCCCAACGAGGAGTGAATTGGAAAGTCGAGAGTCGGTTTGATATTTGATATTTGAACAGAAGAGATTTTGATTGGTTTTCTAAATCTACAAGAAAAATAATGCAAATTACACTAAAAACATTTAAGGAAACAAAAATTTAAACTAACAACGTAAACCGGAAATCCTAAAAACGCGCTAAATAATCAACTAAATCAAAATTAAACCCTACACAAGATAATTTTGCACGTAAACCTCAAAAATGACAAAATAAAATTTTCTAAAAAAGATTTATATTTTTTTTACTTTTTTATAATTTTTTTATGAATTAAAAACTAATTTAATCTATTTAAAATTCTCGAAAATAGTGAATTAAATCCTAAAAATTCCAAAAAATGATTTTCAAGTTTGTAAAACTAAAAATATTTATTCTGAACCTAAAAACTATTTTTTTGTAATTTTCAGAATTAATTTACTATTTTTTAATGATTTTCTAAAATTTCTATCTACGAAAATAAAATAAAAAAAAATATGTTTAGAAAAATCTAAAAAAAAGTGCAAAAGTCCTAATTGTCTTAAGATCCTAGGAAAAATAAGAAACACTACACAGCTTAAACGAAAAGCCCTAAATAAGCCAGATTAAGCTATGGCTTATTAGAACTAATTGGGCTCAAAAAGATGGTAAAAGGATTGATTGTGCAAGAGTTGATGGATGAGCTATTGTAGCAGAGTTGGTTGAGTGTGGGGAGTTAAATATATTGGGTTGAGGGGGTTGAGGTCCCCGGTTCGAGCCTAGGCTTACTTGGGGCTTCCCCCTTCCCCAATATATTTTTTAAACGCCATTTTTTTCAACTTTTTAAAGGGCTTAAAAATAAGCAACTTTCACAAAACAACTTTTTATAATAGCAAAAAATAAGCTCATAATAAGCAACAAAAGGTGACAGAATAAGCTACTTTACACTAGTCTAAAAATGACTAACTGCTTTGGGTTTTTTTTAAACAAGTAAGCTAGCAAAACAACAAACTAAGCTATCACAAACATTACACTACACCTAATAAGCAATTTTGATAAAAAATAAGCAACTAAATAAGCTAAAAGGACAGAAAGCTTAAAAAGGCTATGAAACTTCAAAATTTTATATTATAATGCAAGTAAGCTCAAATAAGCTCTTAACTAAGCAAAATAAGCTAAATTGCACTAAACCTATCCTAATGAGCAATATTAAACCTAAATAAGCAAAAGAAAATAAGCAGATAAGCTAACATAAGCAATTGGTCTGTTTGACCAAAACTGTCAATGAAAACAGCAAGGGGGGCACTTTTGAGCTTAAAAATAAGCTCTTAAACAGATCCTTATGGGCTTTTAAGCTAAAAACAGATGAAGTTTAGACTACAAAGAGCAAGTAACAACAAACAAAATGCATTTTGAAATAATGGGTAAGCCACACTTAGCATTTGAAAAAGCTGTTTCTCAAATTTTCAACACTGGGTAACTTTGACAGATTTTTCAAAACTTGCCTTTGACAAATTACTTATCCAAAGCCTAAAACCAGATTT